>JAADXN010000022.1:0-71512 GCA_023337875.1 Pythium apleroticum | reverse complement strand
CTAAAATATGCAAAGATCTGAAACTCCTACGTCTGGGCTACCCCACACGGTGACCCACACACTCTTCCACCTCTCCTTCTTGGACCTTGAGCCGATTACGGTGATCGCGTTCAGCCCGAAATGTGCAGCAACTTCACCACAATCGATTGCGACGGCAGGAAAGCGAGCGGTGTTGAGCTTGAACGTCACGTCGATGTGTAGGACGTGGTCCTTGGGATGGACCAAGTTGCGGAGGAGGTGCTTGGACGTGAAGCCGAAGACTACTGGACGCTCAACTGATCCGCGCATGAGAGCGGGATTGCCAGCTCCATCACACTCGTATCCAAACACGAACGCAGTCGTTTCATGTACGGATGACTTGCCAGCAGAGCCTCCATCTCGTCGACGTTGTCGTGCATGTGCGTCGTCTCGAAATAGTATGAGAAGCGCTGCACAAACGGCAAGTAATCATGCGCGTTGCTGGACAGGATGCGTTGAGGATGCGTGACGGAGTCTTTATGAGGACGTCTGGTCTCGCACGAATTTGTTAGTTTTTTTGGATTTTTAGATGATTTTTGTGGATTTACGCAGAGATAATCCGATCAGATTTATCAGGCCTCGGCAAATCTGATACACTGTTTTTCCAGGAGCGAAAGATCGATTGCTCGCCTGATCACAAGCATGACGTCGCTCTACGCGACCATCGCGCCGCACTTCACGCAGGACCTGCTCTCACCGGGACTGCGCGTGGGTTACTACGACGAGGGCGGCGTGTGGCAGTTCTTGGCCCCGTCGCTGACCCAGCGACTGCCACTACGCGCAATCGAATGGCGCAATCTCGTCGGCGTGACACAGACCATCGATCGCCTTCCCCTCAAGTTCGTGGCGCGGCCTGAGAGCGAGCCCAGTCTGCCATTGGTGTGCATCTATGTGGTGAAATGTGAAGACATGGACCGCTACAAAGCGACTGTGAAGACCCAGATCGCGCAATGGATCGAGCGCATGAACGCTGCCAAAGTGGACTGGATGATACTGTATGTCCCGCTGGGCACACGCACCAAGCGTGGTAGCAGTGGCCACGCTGGTATGAGCAGCGGAGTAGTGGGCGCTAGTACGGGAGGCGGCGCAGGGCGTGTGCAGGCCAGTGGCGGCATCTACAAGCGGATCTTTGAGAAGATCAAGAGTGACTTCGCCCACAAGAAGAGCGCGAGCAGCTCCTACAGCGCAAGCACGGGAGGCGGAGGAGGTGGAGGAGGAGGCGTCAGCGGTGGTGGAGTCGCAGGTGGGGGCGGCAGTGGCACGAACAACTCGAGCGAGCCGTCGCTACGGTCGTCTGCTGGCGGCGCCGCCTCGAGTGCGATCTCCAACCTGAGTAATCTGGGCAGCAGCCTCGCGGGCATCGGCGGCGGTAGCGCTTCCAACGGCGTGTCTGTGGACCGTATCTGCAAGATCGACATCATGGAGGGCGCGAGTGTTGTCGGCGCACAGTCGACCAATGAGACTCAGTGGACAGAGCTGCTCCTCAAGCTCAAGAAGTGCATCATGGAGGCCTTCGAGTGTAAGTGTCTGCAGTACGAAGAGGACGTGCGCGTGCTGGACGCCAAGGTGATACTAGCGGTAGAGTGTGCAGCTGTCCTCTTGACTGCCTCTGCTGACTGACTTTGTGGTAGCGTTCTCTTCCGTCTTGGGATTTTGGCGCGTTCTTCGTGGCCAAAGAGAAGCTCGCGCTCATGTACCAGCAGACGTGCCTGCTCGACGACGCCATCCGCCACGTCGGTAGATGCAGTTTGTGATTTGAACTATACCCATCAACTGACACATGTGCTTCTGACGCAGCTCGATGAGCTTGAAGCGATTTTCGGGTTCCTGATCGACAACGACAAGCGTTTCCAGACAGCCAAATCGCCCACATTGGCCTCATCCGATCCCATTTTCACCGTCTCAGCAGTACGTTGCCAATGCAATTTGTCTGACTTGACGGTGATTGGAAGAGGTCTGAGCGATGTCTTGTGTAGCTGGCTGTTGACTTGACAACCATGCACCAACAGATCGCGTCAGGCCAGGCGTCACCGCTGCTCATGCGGCTCTACTTCTTCTCGCGACAGATCCGCACACTCTATCTCATGGGTGACTTTCGCCAGCTCATTACGCGGTCGGTGGAGTTCATCTCATCTTTTCAGACATTGCTCCAAAGCGAGCAGGAGCGCTCGCAGTGCGAGCTCAAGTGGTACCAGCCTCATTTGTGGGCCGCGGGCGCGTGTCTTGAGATCGCCTACGCCTGCGAGCTGTCGTGGAGCGGTCACGACTACCAGATCTCGTCTGCCAGTATCCCCGAGGGCGTCTCGTTCGCACTGACGCCAGAGGTCATGGCTGGCTTGCTTGGCGACCTTCTGTACCTGGCGCGACGCGTGCTCAAAAAGTCTGCGAAGTCGAATGGATGGTGGACCATGACACCTACTGGTGACAGCAGTCAAGATTCGTTGTCGACAGCCACCGCGTCTTGGTATGCGTCTCTGGAAACCATGTTCGAGGCCGCGACTCCCGACCTATTCCAGCGCTGTGTGTGGGAGCTGTCCCACCTCGCGTCTCTGCATTTTTCGAGGGCTGGACGCCACCGCTTTGCAGTTTTTCTCGGAGGCGAATGTGCCCGTTACCATGCTCGGCATCGTGAGTTCGAGAGCGCTTCGCGGCTGTTTCGATCGCACGCGCGTCAGTGTGAGGAAGACAAGTGGTGGCCGCTCGTGAGCGACTCCGTCAAGCGCATTTGTGAGTGTGAGCTGGCGCTTGGACGCTCAGCACAGGCGGTGGCGGCTTGTTTCAGCATGCTGGGAATCGCGCAGGCGTCAAAAGCGGAAGTGAGCCGCGCATATTTGGACAAGCTTCTTTCTTCCCTCGTCCAGAGTCTCGACCACCGCGAAGACGCAAGTGACGAGGCGGAGGCTCAGAATGGCAACAGCCCTGCGCGACGAGACCAGGTGAAGATGGGTCAGCTCATCAAACCGTCCATGACGATTGAGACGATGCAGTCTCCGTCCAGTGACCTGGACTACGGCGACGTGCGTGTGACGCTGTCACTGACCAACCAGTTTCCGGCGGGTATCCACATCGAAAGCGTGCGAATCCGCTTCACGAAGTGCAGTGATGCTGCAGCGACTGCGCCATCGCAAGAAGAGCTCATGGTGGAAGTGAGTTTGGACGGTTCAGCCGCCAATCCGAGTACAGCGGCCAATTCGAGTACGAGCCAAGCACCGCCAATTGAAAACGCCGATGGCATCGACGACGACACCGTAGCGGACGATGGGGCGTTGGTCGAGCTGGTCGAAAACAACGTGTATCTCTACGAGCGTGCGAGTGTCAACCTCATCTTCCTCTACGGCGATGTGGATATGGGCCGCTACGAGTGCACGGGGCTCGAGTGCACCGTCGCGGGCAACTCGTTCCCACTGTTCAGCAAGCGCGACTTGGCGAGCGTCCGTTTTGAGATTCCGCCACGGAAGAGCACGCTGCAGCTCACGATCGACGGCCCGCCGCTGCTCACTCCTGCGAGTATGGAAGAGATTCGCATCATCGTCGAAAGTGAGGATGACGTGGTCCGGGAGGGCGTGCTGGAGATCGCGCTGCCTGACGACTGCGGGGCTGTGTCACTCAGCCACGCGCAGCTGCATCTGCCCGGATCGGACCAAACGTCCAATGCAACGGACGACGATGCACTGCCCAGTAAGAAGTGCCTGGTCGCGATTGCGGAGCTGCCGGCGAGATCCCGCGTGACATGTTCTGTGTGGCTCATCGTCGCCAGTGCCGAGGAGCCGGTCATGGTGGCGCTTGCGGCGTCACTGCGGTACGAGACGCAGGCCGGAGCCAAGCGCCGCACGGAACTGAGACGCAGTGAGAGAGTGTTTCGCGTGCTGCTGCCGCTGGTGGCGACGCCGCGAATCAAGCGCGTCGACGCCTCGCGTGCGTTCGTGGCGGTGGCACTGAAGTGTAACGGCGAGTGCGGCCTGCGGATCCGAGACTACGCGCTTCGCTGCGATGTGCTCGGCGTGGATGAGAATGGCGACGTGGACGCTGCGACGCCGTCGTCGCTTCGAGTGACACAGGACCCCAACGGCCACGTGCGCGACCACCATCTCGCGCCGAGTGACACGCTCCACATGGCGTTCGGCTTGCAAACGGACGACGCCAGTGGCGGCCGCGTGCCCGAGAAAGCGGTTCTGCGCATCAGCATCGAGTTCGACCCGCAGCCTGCAGAGGCGGCTGCAACGAGTGGACGTAGTTGGCGGACGGACAGCCACATTGAGATTCCGCTGCAGAGCCTCGTGGGTCCCATGTACCAGATCGACGTGGAGCCCAAAGTGCCTGCGTCTGCCCACGAGTTCAGCCTGGGCGAGGACGTGGTCTTCCGCGTGACAGTGCAGCAGCTGCGCAACGCCCCTGGCAGCCAGAGCCAGGAGTCGCTGCTGCTCTGTCTGGTCGCCGCCAGCGAGCGCGAGTGGATCCTGCTGGGCAAGCAGCACGAGCGCTTTAGCGTGGACGCCGCCGGGCGCTTCTCCACCGCCAAGCGCCTGCTGCCGCTGCGCGTGGGTCGCCTGCGCGCGCCGCAGTTCCAGCTTCGCGTGCCTGCGTCTTCCTCTTCGTCTGCTGCGCCGTCGGAGCCGCCCAGCGCCGTCGCGCGCGAGCGGGTCTTCTGCGCGCAGAGCGCCATGACGCTTCTGGTGGTCTGATAATGCTTCCAGTACCGTGTTGCTTCTCTAAAGTGCGTTGGATATTCGGCGGGTTAGAAACGGTAGATCCAGTAGATCCGCGGCATTTTGCGTCAGAGAAACGTCTCTCCAGCGTGAAGGGTGGAAGGGTCCTGTATTCGGGTCGGAGGGCCGCGCCATGGCCGTTTGTGGGGGAATGGAGGGCTGCCGAGCGGCTCACTTGCGTTTGCCCCCAGCCAGACTAGACTTCGAAATCCGCACGTGACCAGAATGGCGTTCCTCGCTCGCTCGCTCGCGCCGCTGCGCCGCGCCGCCGTCGCGTCGTCGCTCCAGACGCGCACCTTCGCCAACAACACCATCCCGGACATCATGGACCACGCCGTCGGTCGCCAGAAGTACGAGCTCGACGCCGAGGCCGAGGGCGCCGTCGCCTTCAACCGCGACCCGATCGAGACGGACGAGACCATGGGCAACTCCAAGGACGACCCGATCCTCGTGCCGTCGTTCGAGAACTCGCGCGCCGTCGGCATCTCGCACAACGACTCGTCGTACGTGATGTGGTTCACGCTCAAGAAGGGCCACGTCCACCACGTGCCGATGTTCGGCAAGTACTTCCTGTTGTATAACCCAGAGGAGCTCGCGGCGCTCGTCAAGGAGGTCGAGGCCAAGCAGGAGGAATAAGCGATTGCTCGACTCGGAGTGGCTCTCGAAGCGCAGTGCGTCGTGGCGTTCGTGTATGGCACCGTAATACAGAGCTACAGTACGTGCGTGCCCCCCATTTGCGCATGCGTCGTGGCAGAGCTAGACGATGACGGACAACAGACCAAAAGAAATCGAATAAACAACTTGTATACCCCCCACGCGCCACGGCCACTAGCGTCCATCGTTGAAGGTGCCGCTAAGCATGTTTCCCCCGGTGCCGCGAGCTGACGTAGGGAAACGCATTGCCATAAAAACACGCACCGCCGGCATTCTGGTGGTCGGTCCATCCCCTTCGATAGAAACTTCGAATAGTGCCGTCGTGTATCTTGGACCCAATACGCCCCCAATTCCGAGTCTCCGCACGACTAAAGCGCACGCGAGGTGGTTCTCATTCTCTTTCACTACCCGGGCGAACGCACCGCCGCTCGCTGAGTGGCCCGTGTTCATGGCATCTTCCTGTGCTGATCTTCTGTCTATTTCTTGCCTAATCGTCTACAGTGGTGCTTCAAAATTGAAGTCCAAAATCGCTAATTTGCCCTACCTACCTACCTAGCTAACCGAATGATTTCCTTTCTTAAGTGACGGACGGATTCTCCCAGCGCCACTGCCTCGAGCGACCTGAGCAGACGCCGCGTCTTGTCCCCCTCGAGTCGTGGCAGTCTCTCTCTACTACTGAACAGCCTCGACTGGAGACTCGCTCGCCAGAGGCTCCTCCAGTGGCTGCTGGGCCTCAGCAGGAGATGAAGCTGGAGATGAAGGCGTGATGCTGGGCTGGATCACGACCGACGGCAGAAGCGGGATGGCCGTGAGCTGCACGCCACGCGGACTCTCCATCACCACGTCGTCCGCACCCGGGATCGTACTCGCAGGACCCACACTGTCCACCACGACAGTTTGCGGGGAAAGCGAGGCCAGCGTTGGAACGGGCGTCTCTGTCTGTGGCTGCTCGATTTTGAGCGGCGACGGAGCCTTGTCACGGTACGAGCCGAACTGGGGGCTGTTGAGGATCATGGCCATGGTCTCCAGTGCTGACTTGCGCATCTCCGTTGGCGTCTCGACCTTGATAACCGTGTCTTCTTCGTGGGAGCTGCTGCCCATGGACGCTGTGTCGCCCGGCGCCATGGCGGCATCGCCCTCGGCGTCGAACGGGAAGCGCCCCGCGAACTTCAATAAATACTTCTGCGCGTGAGTGCGGGTCTGAACGGCGCTGCGAGTGCGCACAATCTGTGCGACCCGCCGCCAGTCCTTGCCGTAGAGCCGGATACCTTGGAGAAACGCCGCGTGCTCTTCGCTCGTCCAACGTCCGCCCTTCGAGTGCGGCTGCGCGTCTGTCTTGGGCGTGCTGCCAGGCACTGCGCCCATCAACGGCGGAGCAGCAGAGCGTGGCGACAGCTTGGGCGCGGTGTGGACGTGGCCATGCGGACGCATCGAGCCTTCCTTGGTGGGTGTCTTCGGCCGCGCCATCGTGTTTTCTTTGTTCGGATCAGCGATCACCGCATCACGCTTGGCTCGCAGACTGTGGATCTGGTCGCGGTACTTGTCTCGCTCCTGGCCCTGCGCACTGAGCATGGCCGCCTCCATGGACGCGATGCTCTTGGTCAGCGACCGGATCTGGCGGTGCGGCCAGCGCTTGATGCCGTTGCGGCGGCAGATCTTCTTCATGAGCGTGATGCAGATACCGAAGTCCTTGGCGACGTCGATGATCGGCCGGTCGAAGTGCTCGCGCAGCTCGCCGATCGAAATGTGCTTGGTAACCAAGCTCTTCACGCGGTTGCTCTCGTTGCGGAAGCGATGGTTGAACCCCGCGTCGTCCGTGAAGTCCAGCTTGCTGCCCGTCGGGCCTTCAAAGTGGACGTGGCTCACACGGTGCTTGCCCTTGCCACCGCTGTGGTACTCGTCCACGTCCATGTCGTCATCGTCACGATCATCGCCCGACTGGTACTCACCCATATCGCTGTGGCGCGAGCCGTCGGCGTCCTCGTCGTCCGAGTCGTGGCTCGACGTCGCTGGCGCCGCAGGGAACTTGCTGCCGGCCATGCTCATCATGCTCGTGAGGATCAGCGCTGTCTCCTCCGAGTTGGAGCGCAGACGGCGCTCCTTCTCCTCGCTCGTCTCGACCTTGCCGACGGCTCCCGCCGTTTCAGCTTCGCCGTTACCTTTGCCGTTGATGGCCGCGACTGGCGTAACGGCGTCCGTCGCAGTCGCTGTAGCTACAGGCACCACGCCGGCTGTAACCGCTCGGCCTTCAGCCTCGCATGCCATGCCCATGGTCTAGTGCTGAAGCGTAGGATCGTGACCTTGCCCACTCAACTCGAAACGTCACCGGTGACGCGACAAGCTCTGCGGGTGGCCACCTAGCACTGCAGTCCGCACAGTCTAGCGCTGTGTGGCTGTGCTAGTCGAGTAGTAAGCGCCTCAGTCCCCAGTGAGTCCTACGAAGCACGACACAAAGCGTCACTACGGCTGCCCGGGTGGATCCTTAAGGGACGGACAGGCGAGACAAGGGCGGACCACAATCCGACCGACCGTGGTCGCCACCGTCTGCACACTGAACGTGGGCGGCGCCGCACCTGAGTCTGAGGGAGACGATGCAGCGGCGTGGGGCTGCGGTGGCTGTAGGTGCACGTGCGTGGGGAGCTGCTCGCGAGCAGCGCGGACGTAGCTCTTAGTCGGACTCACGTCGCGACTCTTTCTCTGTGGCCTTTGACCACCAAGTACCGTAGCCCCAGAGGCATCAAATCAATCGTCGACACACGCGACCCGAGCCCTATGTTACTTCAGGAGCGCTCGATGAAGTAGCACGAAGAGACTACACTTGGTGTTTGTATTGAAGAGAAGCCAAACCAGAGAATCCTGAAGAGTCGTTGATTGGCTGGAGGCTGCGATTGTGGGTAGGATGACCCACATGATCATGTGGAGCATCAGGTGGGACGACTTGATCGCGCGCGCGGGAAACGACGCATCCTTTGGCCCGGAGAGTGCGCCAAACACTACACAGCCGTCTGGAAGAAATCACATGCTCTCACATCAAAGAGCAGCACGGACGACTATCGAACGAAACAGCATGATGCCGTCACGCTTCGGCCGCTGGCTGGAGCTCAATCCGTGCAGTCAATGACCCGGAACAACGTGGGCTTCCGGTGAAGTCATACCCGAACCTGAGTCTATCTGATTCCAACTCAGAAGTTAGTTGAACTTTGCCATCGTCAACTCAGACGGGGTAGGGTCTTCATCTCCGCTTCGTCGCATCTCACCAAGTGAACAAAAAGAGCTCTTCATCATCGCAAGATTCCGCGATCTTCATTGCCAGCGCTGCCTCCTACTCGACAGTGAAGACGCTGCGACCACCATCACTGCACCACTTGCATCCGCTGAGCATGTGGCTGCTGACTCTGGGCCTACTGGCGCTGTGCAGCAGCGTGGCGAGCGCGTGGGACCAACAGCCCGACGGCTACGAAGTGATCGATGGCCCAGCCCCAGACCAAGGCGTGGCTGAATGGCGCCGCCAATGGATGGCGTGGCGCCAGACGGAGCTCCAGAGTGTGCGCTACGACGCCAGTGACGCATGCAACGTGTACAACATGGCGGCAACGCAGTGGACGCAGCGCAACTTCGTGCAGGCGTTCGTCATGCTCCACGACCGCGACATCTTCGACCGCGACACGAACTCCTTCACGGTCACCAAGTACGTCACGACCATGGAGTCGCGCGTGGGCAAGCTAGATAGTGTGCTGCTGTGGCCTGCGTATCCCAACAGCGGCATCGACGACCGTAACCAGTGGGACTTTCTGCGGTCTCTACCGGGCGGTCTCGACGGCCTGAAGCAGCTCATCAGCGAGTTCCACGCGCTTGATGTCCGCGTGATCCTTCCATACAACCCGTGGGACACCGCCACGCGCGACGAAGACGGACTGGAGGACGTAGTGCGCATGTACTCGGCGGATATCGTGACGATCCAGAAGCTGCTGCCTCAGCTGGGCGCCGACGGCTTCAACGGCGACACGATGTACGGCGTCCCGAAGGCGTTCTTCAACTGCAGTGCGCCAGTGGTGGCGACACCGGAGGGCGGCGTGCCGTCCGCGTTCTTGAGCCACAACCCACTCAGCTGGGGCTACTACTTCGGTTACAGCAACTTCCCTCCGGTCGCACGTGCCAAGTTCCTGGAGCCACGGCACATGGTCCAAGTCTGCGCGCGGTGGTCGCTGGACAAGCTCGCGGAGATCCAAACAGCGTTCTTCAACGGCGTCGGCTACGTCGTGTGGGAAAACGTGTGGGGCATTTGGAACGCGCTGACGCCGCGCGAGAGCGAGGCTGCCAGGCGCGCGTTCCACGTGCTGCGCAAGTTCGCGGCCTTCACATCGTCGCCTCTCTGGCGTCCGTACGCTTTCCGATCGGACCCTGGCACGAACGTGTTTGCAAGCGCGTTCCCGCATCCAGCACACAAAGATCAAGTGGTTTTGTACACGGTTATTAATGCAGCCACGCAGCCACGCACGGTGCAGCTACCCATCGACGCGTCGACCACCGGGGGGTCCTCGTCCGAGTGGCGCGTGTATGATGTCTATCGCGGTCATGAGATCGGCGTCGGAACGGGAAGCTCTCTGCGCGTGGAGATCACACTCGAGCCGCGCGGTTTCGGAGCCATTCTGGTCGCTGCGTCGTCTGTCGATCTGTCACTCGTGGTTCCTCAACTGGAAAGCTACTTGAACGAAAGAAGTAGTATGACCATCACGCCGCTGGAAGAGTTCTCTAGTGCCCAAAGCTTGCTCCCTCAGCAAATCTCAAGAGCCACCACTGCGGATGGATCGCCGTCCACATCTTCAGAGCCAAGTGTTGATGGCATGGTGCTGGTCAAGGGCGAGCGCTCGTGGTGGTTCAATGTGACGGGCGTGCAGATTGAACCAGTCGCCGCGTGGACACCGAACGCGCTGCAGTTCGGCGTGGGCGTCCAGTTCCCGTGGGAAGACCGCCCGTGGAACAACCACTCGGTGCGTCTCGACGTTCGCGACTTTTACATCGACCGCCACCCAGTCACCAACGCGCAGTTTCGAGACTTTCTCACGCGACGCAAGTACACCCCGCGCGTGTTCGAGCGGTTCTTGGAGCACTGGGAAGACCGCTGGGACGCAACGACGCGAACGTGGCGCCCACTCGATGACTGGCGCATTCCGAGGGGATTGGAGCAGAGTCCCGTGGTGTTTGTTGCGATCGAAGACGCGCGGGCGTACGCAGCATTCCACAAAAAGCGACTCGTCCACGACTGGGAGTGGCAGTACGTCGCGTCCAACGGCGCTCAGTACGACCGCTTTCCATGGGGGAATGAACTCGACGCATCTCGACTCCCTGAGATCAGCCGCAGCAAGAACCCCCGTTTTCCAGACGCTGTTGGAGCGTTCCCAGCGTCGAAGGCCACTGCCTCGGGTGTGGAAGACCTCGTCGGGCTCGTGTGGCAGATGACCGACCAGTTCTGCGACGCTCACACGTGCGGCATCTTACTTCGCGGCGGGAGTTACTACCGCCCTGTGGCCTCGTCGCTCGCCGATCCGAACTGGTACTTCCCACAGGCGTACGAGGCGACGCAGCACAACCGCTTCCTCACACTGAGCGAGAGCTACGACCGCTCGGCCTTCGTTGGCTTTCGCTGCGCCCAGACCGTGCCGGCAGCCCCTAGTATGTAGCGAACGCTATCTCCTTGGGCGTTTGAGGAAACAGGAACTTGAGCACAGTGACACTGAGGATCAACTCTTGAATTGATACGAAGCTGACGCCGCTTCCGTCTTCTTGAAGCGAGACGTACCATCCTTCCTGGCCACCTTCCGTTTTGCAGGTGACAGGAACAAACTGAACACCCTGCTGGTCGGTGACGTAGACAATGACGAAGCAACGCAACCGCGTCTCGCTGAAGCGGATCAAGAACGTCCCTGGCGGCGCACGCTGCAGCATTGTCACACACGCGCCCTTGGACAGAAAGCCATGCAGCAGCCGTGGCTGCGTGTAACTCCACAGCTTCGAGTACGCGATGCACTCGGTGAGTGGAGGGAACCATTGCCAGAAGTGTGCGAACATGTCCAGTTCCACCGCGCCGTTCAGTTGCGCAGGCGCTTGGCCGCTGTTCCCCCATACGAGTGCGCTCTTGGTGAGGAAGTCGATGGATCGCACAGATAGAGGACGCTTAGCTGCATCGGCCTTGAGCTTCGTAGCAAAATAGCGACTGATAAATGGCGCGAGCCAGTCCATCGGGATCGTGCGGACAGCATCGAGATGCTGCATGGCAGTGGCGCCGGCACGCGCTTCTAGCAGCCCCGAGTTGGCGACAACGGCATTTGCCCACACGAGTCGACCATCCTCGTCGTCAATCACTCGCTTAAGAGAACTGGCGATCTTCAGCACACACAACTCGGCGTCCGTCAGTGGAGTAGAGCGAGGATGCGGCGGCGAATCCGGCCTCAGCAAACCGCCTTCGCTCTGCGATCCTTCAAGTCGCGGGCGTGTGAACAGAGCTGCATCATCAGGCGAAGAGTTCGACCGCTGACCTGAATCGCTTTGGGAGTTCTCAAGCTGGAGCTGAGCCCGGAACTGGCTTGACAACGCGGCCCCCGCATCATCCGTACTGGCCATACTCGTATCACCATCGTCGTCGTCGAGACTCGTCCGCCCCGATAGGGGGATCGAAGGCATCGACGCCCAGCGCTCATTGTGGTGGTTGTGCTGATGGAGATGATGCGAAGGATGCGGATGATGCGGATGACCGTGGGCTGGCGGCTGATCGTGGCTGTGGTGGTGGGCGTGGTGCGGATGCGCTTCGATGTGGCAGTCTTGCGGCATCACGGGGAAGCAGTGCGAGTGCGCGTGGCGGTCGTCGTCGCACTGGTCGAGGGCGAGTCCTGCGGTCACCGAAGGGATGATGTAGTTGAGGAACTCGTGCTTGTCCAGCTCCATGTCCTTCTTCTCCAAGAACTGGGCGACTGCGCAGATCGAGCGCGGATGGCCCATGAGGTTCCGGATGATCGGATGCTCGGCCAGCACGAGCAGGTCGGAGCTTCCGCCCATTTCGTGGGCCTTCAAGCGGCGGGGTGCGCGCAACGTGAACAACAGCGCGGCATCGGCGGGCGGCAAGTGGTCGACGTGGACGATCTTCTCGCCAACACCGTCCATCGCACCGATCTTGCCGTCGCCCGTGACCAAAATGGACAGCTCACTCACACGACGAAGCAATTGGGCGAGTGTGAGCCGGAACTGCGGATCGCGTCGCGTCTTGCGGTTGCAGCCATCTAAGATGAGAAGATACGACCCGTCGACGCAGAGCTGGCGCACGAAATTCGCGAGATCCAGCTCGTTGTCCGCCGTTATGCCGAACGCGCGCGCAATCCGCGAGACAACAGGGGCCTCAGACACCAGACTTGCTGCGTTGACGTGACTGCCTGGATACGAAGATGGTGAGGACGCCACTGAGCCAGACGCTAGCGACTCTTCCAACCTCGTGAAGAAAATATGCTTGAACACGCGCCGCTCGGTCGTGTATCGCGCACACTGCAGCGCGATCTCCGTCTTGCCGATGCCCCGATCGCCTGTGATGCTCACGAGCCGAGCTCCCTCCACGAGCGACTTGTACACTTGATGGATCTCCAGCGACCGCCCGACAAACACCTCGGCCACGGCGTCGCAGTCGTTTCCCGTCGGCGCTAGGCTGCTTTCCGTGAACGGACCTTCTCGTGCGTCGCGGAAGAGCGCTTCAGTGTGGTCACCGTGGCCCAGCAGCTTAAACTTGGAGTTGCCTGCAGTGCTAGTGATGGAGATATCGGCTTGAACCTGTCCGATTTCGAAGGCCCGCGCGACCGAGTGACCAGCGAATAGGGCCGTGTAGAACGCCTTGGAGAACTCCATGGCCTTCTTGTCCAGCACTTTGTCATCCTTGGACACCACGACGACGTGAGGCACACCCGCCGTCACGAATGCCTCGGCGACGCTCTCCGAGTGGCACGCGCTCAGGAACACTAGCTTGACGGGCACGCGCGGCGGCGGGTGCAACGAGATCCAGCCGCGCTCCACCTCTGTCGTCGCGATGCCCAGCTCCTCGTCGTCCTCGTCGTCATTGTCCAGCTCTCCTCCTGCATCCACACCACCTCGCTGGTCGGACCCAGTCCTCAGGCGCCGCGCCAGCATCGCGCGGAGTCTGGATTTGTTGGTCATCGGCGCGGGCGCCATCACACGGCTCTCGGCCAGCGGTCTCTCCTTGTCCTTGGCCGCCTGCCGCAGCTCCATTCCCCCCGCCAGCAGCAGATCCTTGAGCTCTTGCTTGGAAATGAACTGCGCTTCGCACTTTTTGTTCTCGAAAATGACTTTCCCGGGCACGCCGTGGCCCGAAAAGTGCAGCGCGCGGCAGCCGAACGACAGCACCTTGCGGAAGGTGTGGAGGTCGGCGACCTCCGAGTGCCACACGATCTGCTTCTTGGCCTCGCGCAGACACTGCACCAGCAGCTTACGCTCCTCCTTGACGTCGATGATGTCGACGGGCTCCAGTCCGCTGCTGCTGAGGCTGTCGAGCGGGACGGCGTCCAGCGACGGCGCTGCCGACAGAGAGGTGCTACTGCTGAGGCTGCGCCACTCGGCGTTGCCGCTGAGCCGCCGCACGACCAGCGGCGACGAGTGCAAGTGCGCGAAGATCGGCGCCGACGCCATCGCTTTCGCTCCTTGTTGCTCTTCGCGAGTGGGTTCGCAATTTGATTTTGTTCCCGAGGAAGAAAACGTGGCCGCGGTTAAGAACGCTCACCCGTTAGGTTAAGGGATGTGTTGTTTCGAAACGAGGAGCTCTGTCTGGAGTCGTTGTGAAGCCACTTCAACGTGTCAGGCGAATGCGGCGGCAGAGCATCGGCAGCGCGAGCACAAAAGACCACCGCGCCATGGACGCGGCAGCCGCGAGTGCCGTGGGGGTGGACACGGCGGCGCCCGTGCCGCTGGACGTGGTCACGCCGCTGGGCGGCAGCGGCCTGAACCGCGGCGTGCGCGACGCGCTGCTGGTCGTGGACCGCCACGAGCTCGTCTTCGCGCTGGGGCAGTTCGCCGTCGTCCACAACACACGCACGCAGGAGCTGACGCTGCTTGGTGGGCAGCAGCCCGCTGCCATGGCTCACAGCCACAGTAGCAGCCAACAGACGAACGGCAAACGGCCACCGACACCGTCGCAGGCGGTGGAGTTGGGCGAGATCACGGCCATGGCACTGTGCGGCAAGCGGCAGCACGTAGCGATCTGCCGCGCGGCGACGACTCTCAGCGGGGGAGCGACAGTCTCAATCCACACGCTCAAGGGCGCGACGACCAGCGCGAGCGGCCACAAGCAGCGCGGCATCAGGCAGAAGACGCTGTCTCTGGATTCGGCTGAGCGCTTCTGCTGCACGACGCTGTCGTCCGACGGTAAGCTGGTGTGCTGCCAGAGCGCGAACGCTAGCTGGACGCTCGTGGTGTGGGACTGGAGCCGCGAGCGGCAGATCGCTGTGAGCGATGTGCACTGCAAGGTCTCGCGCGTGCGGTTCAACGTCATCGACATGGCGCAGCTCTCGACCAGCGGGGGCAACCAGCTCAAGCTCTGGACGCTCAGCGAGTACACACTCAAAAGCTTCGCGAGCTTCAAGTCCGGTGACGAGACGCGCGGCCTGAGGCAGCGCACAGCCAGCTACGCCGACCACGTTTGGCTGCCGGACGACTGCCTCGTGGCGCTGCTGGACGACGGCAGCGTGCAGCTCATCATCAACGGCGAGCTTCTCCAGACCGTCCAGGCACTAGCGAGTGGCTGTCGCGCGCACTGCATCGTGACACAGAACAACGGCGAGCCGGGCGTGATGGTAAGTGGGTCGGACGGCGCGCTCGCTTCGCTGCGCATCGTCTCCAAAGTGATGCGAGCCGGTGAGAAGGAGATGCATCTGCAACGACGCATGACGGTCTCCAACGCGTACGTATTCTGGATTGGCGAGCTGCTAGACGAGCGATCTGACGTGAAATGGAACGAACTGCTAGCCAGGATATCTTCGGCCTGGGCGTCGATGCCACTGGGTCCACACTCGTGTGCTGCACGGACGGCTTCTACGGCTCCTACGATCTGAGTAATCTGTGTCTGCTGCTGGGCGAAGCTGAGGTGCGCGTGTTCATTGAACACGTCAGCTGCCCAGATCGACTGATGACTGCCTCTTGATGTGACTATAGCTGCTCACGCTGACGCCGCTGGCATCAACGCCCTTCGTGGCCCAGTTTCTCGCGAGCACCCTGAGCTGTGCGTCTCGACGGCCATGTTTCGCTACCGTCGCCAAGCTGCCGAGCGAAGAAGACGCACTGCTCGTGTGGAACCAACACGATGGCCACGAGTGCTTCGTCTCGCACGTCCTGGAGCCGCACTCGGGCCCTCTCAGCTCAGATCTCCACCCGTCAGGTGCTGAGATCGCCGTCTCTTTTCAGAACAAACTCGTCATCTACTTCCTACTGCAAGACGCCGTGAAGGTCGCGTTTGAAGTGCCCGCGAAGCACGTATCCCATGTTCTGTACAGCCCCAGCGGAAGCCACTTGATCGCAGGACAGTCTTCCAGTCGGGCGATCCTCGTCTACCGATGCTTCACTCGATCCCAGCGAGAGCCGGAACTCCTCGCCACTTACCAAGGCGTCGAAGAGAGCATCCAGTGCATCTCGTGGTCCATCAGCGATCGTACGTTTTTCTACGCAGAAGGCGGTGAGCACGCCGACATTCGCCACTGCCGTCTACTGGCAAAAGACTGTGGCGATGTTGAAGAGGCCGTGACGGTCCAGAGTTCCACGAAGCCGCTGAAGAAAGACCGCGTGTGCTTCTCCTTCACGAGCTGCCGAGTCCAGCGAGACAGCCACGATTACGTGCTGTTTGCCGTGGAGAAGGAAGCTCCTCGCGTCGTAGCATCCGCATCGACAGTGACTGCTACTAACGCCCAAGACAAGAACAGCTACTTGCGAGCGTGGCTCAACGGGAACCTGGACCAGGAGGCCCTGGTGACGAGCTCCGGTGCCGGGCTGGTAATCCATCACAGCGTGACGGCGCTCGTCGCTGGGCCTGGCAAGATGCTCCTCCTCGGGACGTTTGAAGGCTTGGTGCTGCTACTGTACTGGAAACAAGGGCGACTGAACGCCGACGGGACTCGCAACGTATTCGTGATGACGATGCAGCGCCAGGTCGACTTGCATCCGGCGCCTGTGGTCGGACTTGCCTTCTCTCCAAGCACTCGGTCGCTGCTGTCCAGTGACTCGAGCGGCGTTGTGCTGGTGTCGAGTATCAAGCGCGGCGTGGATCCCAACCACGACGGAGTCGAGAACCCGCGGCGGCATCTGTCGCTGATGCTCAATGGGAGTGGCGCTGACAGTAACTTTGACGAGGATTCGTATTTGGGCGAGCACTCGCAGACGTTAGTGAGTGTGTGCCAACCTGACGAAGTCGCCGTATACGAACGCCACGCGATAGAGCTCCGCAAACTCAAGCTCATGGACCTGGAGAGCGAGTTGCAGCAAGTCAAGCTGGAAAACGAAATCCTGAGCAAGCAGCTGAGCGAGCAGAAGCACCGACTAGAAGACCAGCTTCAAAACGAGCTGCGGAACCACCAACGGCAGCACGAAGGTCGTCAGACTGCGCTTCAATCCGAGTGGGAGTCACGGCTCCAGTCAGCGGAGCAAGAGCGAGACAAACGACTGTCGTCGCTGCGCCAGGATGCTCAGCTGGCGCGCGATCAGTACATTGCGAGCACCGATAAAATGCACGCCGACTGCGAGCGGCTCCAGCGCCAAGTGGTGGAGATGACGCAGGCGCTTGAGGACGTGAAACTCGGCGCCGAAGAACGAGAGAGCGAGATCCGCACAGAGTTTGAGCGCAGACTGCAGGCCATGACGACGTCCAACCAACTGGAGCGGCAGCAACTTCGAGAGGAGCTGGAGACGACGAAGAGACAGCTTCGCGAGGCGTTGACCCAGCAGGACCAAGACCAGCTCACGCAGCTGTCGATGCTTTCATCAAACGTGGACAGCGAGAAGGCGCGAGCGCAAGACCAGCTGAGCCATATCCAGGGAAAGATGGCGGCTCTTCACCAAGAGGTCAAGATGCTGTTGGCTGCACTCAACCAGAAAGACCACGAGCTGCACATGCTTCACGACAAGCAAAAGAAAGATGCCGCCGAGATTTCGGGTCTGAAAGACCAAGTGCGGCGGGAGCGAGAGCACGCGCAACAACTCGCGAAGGAGAAGAATGAATTGGTGCTGGTGGCCCACGAGCAGAAGCAGATCCGAGACAACCTCCAGCGGCTCAACAACGTCCACCGCTCGCAGATTGAGCTGCTGCAGGAGAACCTTTTACCGAAAGAGCGCGAACTGGAGCACATGCAGCAGCATCTCAACCAACTGCACAGTGTGAACCAAGAGATCGTCATCCAAGCGAATCTGAGCGACAGGCTGCGCAAGGAGAGTGGCGCGCGAGCCAAGCAGAACGAGTCGGACGTCGAGACGACCCAGAACTTGCTAGATCATGTGCGGAACTCCATCGTCGTGCTGCAAGATGAACTGGGCGAGCTCGTGAAGCAGAGTGCGATCCAGGAAAAGAGTGCGATTGTGGGCGAGATCGTGCGCATCCACAAGCGCATCACTCGCCAAATGGATGTTCTACAGGCCCGAGACGGTCGTGTGGAGGAAGTGAGCGCCGAGCTGCACCGCCAGAACCGCTTCCTGCTGAAAAACAAGCAGCATTTGCGGCACCAGGCCGAGATCTCCCACAAAGAGAAGCACAAGCTTGTGTCCGCACTGTCGTTTCAGAATGCGACGCTCATGAACGAGATCAACGCTCTGCGGAAGCAGAACAAAGAGCTCGATCGACTGGCTCGACGTCAGCTGAACGGCCCGTGCGAGGATCAACCAGACACTCAGCTCACTGTCGATTCAAGCGGCCAAGAACTGGACGGGCGTCTGCTCATGACGGCCCCTGTAAGCAGTACAACACGACTGCCACGTCCAGGATCAGCGACTTCAAAGCGGACATGCATGGTTCCAGTGCAGGCCACCGAGAGTCGCACGAGCATACGTCCAAAGTCGGCTGCCCCTCGTTCCACAGGACTAGGCACACGACGACGGTAATGAAAAGTTCATGTGATGTTCCATCAACGCACAGTGGGGTTTCGCATTTAAGTTATAGGTAGGAGGCGAGATGAAATGGAGAGCCGCCGAGTCGAGAAGCTATCCAACACAGACGCTCTGGTACGTCGGCACGAGGTACTTGATGTTGATGAAGGCGTCGTCGCCGCCGTGGGTCTCCATGATCTCGAGCGTCTGCTGGATCAAGTCGCCCAGGTTCATCTGCTTGCGCTGTCCGTAGTCGATGGCGTCGCCCAAGTTGTCTGTGGATGGATGGTGGCGGTCAGTACATCAATTACGCTACCATACCAGCAACGAACGCACCGTTCTTTCGGATGAAGATGTTGAGCACCGGCAGGATCTGGCGGTAGTACGGCACCATGGCCTGGCCGATGAGACCGGGGCCGTTGCCCGGCTGCGCGGCAGACTCGCACGTGACCATGAGCTGCAGGATGTGCAGCGTCTTGACGATGATCTGCGGGCTGCGCGTGTTGAGCGCGTTCTTGATCGGGATGATGAGCTGCGGGATCACCGGCAGCACCTTCGTGCTGGCGTTGATGAGCATGTCCTTGATGCCCTGCTCTGACAGGAACGCGTACGGCTCCTCAATTTCGCGAAGACCGTCGAAGAAAATGGGCAGGTAATGGTGAAAGTCGAGCTGTTCGATCGTTTCAGGTCAGAGACCTCAATTAATAAGCCACACAGAGAGGATGGCTGCCATACCTTGGTGATGTCGACCTTCCACGCGACCATGTTGCGCACACCTCCGTGGTCAATCTGGATGGGGAGGTCGCCACGCTCGTAGAAGCGGCGGAAGGACGTGTCCGGCGGGTTCGGTCGCTCCTTAAATGCCATTCGCGGCTGCGCCTTGGACCGCGGCGACAGGTTCTCCTGCTTCTCCAGCTTACTGCGCTCCACGTCGACGGAGCCGCCGCTGCCAGTGTTCTTGCGCAGGAACTGGTCGGTCTTGTGCGGCTTCGTGGGCTTGGACACCGAGAACGCGCCGATGTGCATCGCGTCGTCGTCATTGGAGGACGACGTGCGGCGCTTGGGCACCACCACCGTCGTGTCGAAGCAGCTACCCGTCTCCGGAAGCGCCATGTTCTTGGGCACGATGCGCGTGCTGACGTTCGGGATGCGCGACATGGTGGAGACGACGCCGGCAGAAAACGTGAATGCGGGGCTTCCTGCGGGGTGATCCGCTTGACGCCCAAGCCACGAGGAGGCCGAGAGGCGACTCACAGACTGGCAACTCGACCTCGAAGCTGGGCGGGCCAAGGCTCTGCTTCGCTCGAAATAGGCGGAGCCAAGGCCATCTATCTCCATATTCCGCCTGTGAGTCTCCCCCCGGACAAGACCGGACGCCCAAGGGCTCACTTCAATCTTATGACCAGAAGGGCTCCCTTCTATCCAATCATACTGAGTCGTTACGGGCTCTATCCAATAGAAACCGTGTAAAGTGTAGCCATGTCGCTTCTCACGTCCACTCGATGCGCGCGCGAGGGTAGCGGCGCTTGATGACCGACGCGTAGCGCAGCGTGGTGTCGAAGTCCGCGCACGCGCCGATGTTGATGCGCGAGAGCGGCGCGTCGTTCGTCTTGTGGGCGACGAGTCCGTCGAACGCTCGGATTGTGAGCTGGTTCAGTGCCTTGACGTTGAGGTCTTGCAGCGCGTGGCACTTGGCCGCGATCTCACCGAAGCCCTCGTCGGTGATGTTGTAGCAGAACTCCATTGACAGCACCTGAAGGTTCTTTCCGTTGTCGGCGACGGCTCTCGCACCGCAGTCGTCGATCTGCACGCAGCCCTGGAGCTTGAGTCGCAAGAGCTTGCTGCAGACAGCCACGATCCGCGTGAGATCGTCGTTCCGAAGCGTGCGGCACATGCTCAGATTGAGATCTGTGAGCTGTGCGCAGCGCGCGATTGACTGAAACGTCTGAGCGGAGAGTGTGAGCAACGCTCGCGCTTGCAGCGAGTGCAGCGAAGTGGCATTGCAGGCGATGAGAGACGTCGCGCCGGAGTCGCTGAGTTGAGCGCATCCGCTCATGTCGATCGACTGCAAACCCGACGATGTGGCGGGTACCACCTTGTGCAGAGCCGCGAAGTCGTTGTCTTGGACTTTAGGGCAGTTGGCAAACGATAAAGAGCGCAGGTTAGGCTGTGATCTGATGACGAAGCGCAGTGCGAGCCCAGAGATCTGGCCAACAGGCTACTTGTCAGTGCGGTCGCAGTCCCGTTTCAGGTGGAAGAGTCGCACTCACCTTGAGGCAGCGATCGACAACGAGGCGCGTGAGTGTCTTCGCCTTGCGAAGCCCAAGCGCGGCCATCGATCGATCGGAGACGCGGTGGCACATGAACAGATTCAGCTCATGTAGCTCTACACAGTTGGCGGCGACTGCGATGATGCCGTCGTCGCACACGCGTGAGCAGCCGGCCAGGTCGAGTCGCTGGAGCCTAGGACAGGCGCGTGAGATGGCCGTGAGCGCTTGATCTGTGAGCTTGACGCAGTGCAGTGAGAGTTGCGTGAGCTCTGGGCACTCGCCCAGCTTCATGAGCACGGCATCGTCGACTTGCTTGGACTCGATCTCGACCCGTCGGAGTCGACGCGAGCCGATGCCGTTGAAGAGATGCTGCAGCACGGAGGAGCTCACGAGCGGCCCATACAACTGAAACGCATCTAACTTGGACGTTGCCTTCTCTCCGAGCCCACGCGCAGCCAATGCCGCGACCACAGTGTCGAGCTCGTGCTCACCCGCGCACCACGTCTACAAAGATCCCACTTCAGTACGGAGAAAATGCACTAATGGCGTCTCGAGGGGACGCACCAGATCCAGCAACTTGTCTCCGTGCACCGAGCGCCACGCGAGCATGCGCCAGCGGCGCGACACGCGTGAGAGCGAGTAGAAGCGGTCGCGCAGCGGCACGAACGGACACAGCAGTGCCGCGCACAGCGCGTCCGGCAGCTCATTGAGACCCGAGTTCTCGTCCGCCTGTGGCTCCACTTCCAGGAGCTCCTTCTTCTGCACACAGTGGAAGCGCTGGGACTGTGGGCGAAGCCATTGTCGATGCGCAGTGGCCGTCAGCGTCATTGTGGTGTTGGTGGTGATGATGCTCGCTCTTCAAGTTGGCGCGTGCGTTGGCTCGCGTCTTTTCGTGGATGCATGGACTCATTGCTTTGATTAGTAGCCGTACGACCCAATAATAGCCCCTCGATGGCGGTTTCCTCGTTCTCAGTCTCGACTCAGTCGTGAGATTCCTGGCGGATCTGTCGACGTCAGCAGATCAAATGACGGACAGCGACTTCTTCCTGGACGACTGCCGCGAGCTGGAGCGCAAGGGCGTGCTCACCGCGGCGCAGCGTCTCGAGTGGGAGGCTGCGCTGGCTGCTGGCAGCGGCGGTGGGGACACGGGGCGACGCGGAGAGCTGCTGCTGCGGCTGCGCGCGCTGTTCCACCAGGAGCTCCATGAGCTCACGGACCAGATGCGCGTGGAGCAGAACAAGCAGCACGAGCAGTCGCTGCAGCACACGGACCTCATGGCCGTCGCAGCCGGCGGCGTGCTTGGTGCGCTGAACGCCTGGATGCGCCCGCCAGCACCAGCAGCTACGGCCAGCAAGCCAGCCTCGTCGCTGTGGACTAGCGCGTTCGACGCCGCGCAAGCGTCGCTCAACGTGGTGAGGCAGCGGCGCCTGCTGGAGCATTTGCGCATCCACCACGTGCGCGGTGACGAGTCCAAGGCTGAGCGCGTGCTGCTCTGCATCAATGGGTTCATGACCCAAGGCGCAGATCCGAGCCGCAACTGGGCGACGTGGGCGCCGGACGACGACCCGCGTACCGTGCTGTACGCAGTGCAGTGGGAGGCGGGAGACGCCGGCGCTTGGAACGAGTTCTGCGCGCACGCCAACGAGAACCTCAAGGGCGCGTCTCCCGCGCACGGCCTGCTCACGCATTTCACGGGGAATCCGTGGCACAAGGCTCAGGATAAAGCCGAGCAGGTGGGCATTCTACTGGCGCAGGTGCTGGCTGCACGGCCGGCGTTCTGTCGAGACCGCAAAGTGACGCTCATGGGCCACTCATTGGGCGGCGCTGTCATCTACAGCACGCTCCAGGAGCTCGCGCGACTGCGGAAGGACGGCAAGCTCGGTGGCAGTCAGGAGCCGCTGATCCACAGTGCGCTGCTCTTCGCTGCTGCCTTCGTGCCCAGTCAAGACGGACTCCGGTGCATGGCGCAGGAGACGGCGTCGCGCGGCCAAATCGTCAACGTCTTTTCGCGGCGCGACGACGTGCTGGGCAAGCTCTTCTGGGCCATCCAGCTCACGGGCAGCGACAACGTGGCCGCTGGCTGCGCGCCCATCGACAGCGCGGGCGTCACGAACGTCGAGGTGTCCGATCTGGTGCCGCCGCGCATGCCCAACCAGTTCGGCCACAGCTACGGCCCGCACATGGACCAGATCCGCATGCGCGTGCTGCCGCATTTGAGATGAACCACTCCACCACTGTATTCCATTAACTAAACTGCGTTAAACAGCCCCTTGCCGCCTTTCTTGTTGAAAATGTCTTTGAAGCCGCTGTTGTTGCGCGCCTGCTCGTCGTACTGCTTCTTGGCGGCCGCCACGGCCTTGAGCTCGTTGCGCACAGCCGCGTTCTTAGGCTCGGCGGTCGCCAGGCCCATGAGAATCGCGTGCGCGCGCTCGAAGTCCTTCAGCTGCGCGAGCGCCTGCGCCTTACGGAACAGCGCCTTGCTGTGGGTGGCGTCCTCGGCCAGCACCTTGTCGCAGAGCTCCAGCGCGCGCTCCGGATTCGTACCCATCTTGACGTAGCAGAAGGCCATGTTGGACCAGCTCGCGATCTTGAGCTCCTGGATCTGCGCGCCTTCGTCCGGCGTCGCGTTCATGTTCGCACTGCGACTGGCGTACTGGGACATGGCGTCGCCCTGCGTGGAGAGCCCGTTCACGTACGCGAACACCTGCGCGTAGCGGCTGACCGCCTTCTTGAGCTCGCCGCGCTTGAAGTGCAGATTGGCCTGCTTCTTGAGCGTGTCCGCCTGCTCGATCTTGTCAGCCACGGTCAGCTGGCCCATGCGCGGCTTCCACGCCAGCAGCGCCGCCTCCTCCTCCGTCAACTCCACTGCGCTCATAATCGATGTCTTGCTTCGTCAGATCGATGGCTTCTGGATCGAATGCGGCCGACGTACCCATCGCGGATTGGCTATAATGAGTTGAATATAAGCCAATCGATGTGCCTCTGCGACGCCAGTACTGTAAAAGTCCTCGCAGGTACGAGTTGGCGTGGCATCTTGCCTTCTGGATCGCGTGAAGAGATCTTGGGGTACCAAGCAGCCGCCGGCGCTGCATCTCCACAGACCGCGAGTCGCCGACTGAGCCACACGCGCATCCAGCCATCGCAGCATGACGTCCAAGGTGCTGTACGTGGAGCAGCTGCCGTCGCATTGGACGGAGGATCGGCTGCGCCAGGAGCTCGCGCCGTTCGGCGACGTGCGCAAGATCGTTCTGCTGCGCAAGCGCAACGCCATCTACGCCGGCTACAACCCGTCGACGCTGGAGCCCATCCGCGCCACCACCATCCAGGCGCTCGTGGAGGCTGTGGACGTGGACGCCGCGGTGCAGATGCTGCAGCGCATGGATGAGACGCCGCTGGTGGTGGACGACGGCGCGCGCACGGTCACGGCCAGCTACTCCAAGAACCAGGAGCTCCGCGAGCGCCACGCTGTGAGCAGCGACAGGCAGTTCCACGCGTTGCACCATCACGCTACGGGTGAGAGCAATCGCATTCTGCTGGTCACAGTGCAGAACCCGACGTACCCCATCACTACCGACCTCATGTACGGCGTCTTCCACACGTACGGCAACGTGGAGAAGGTCGTGATCTTCGTCAAGCCCGTGGGTCTGCAGGTAAGCGACGGTCTATCTAGGAAATGAGGTTGAGTTGGACTGACACGTGAGCTGATGGCAGTGCCTCGTGCAATTCGCGACGCTGGAGGAGGCCATCATCGCCAAGCACGCGCTCAACGGGCTCTCCGTGTTTCCCGACTGCTGCGGACTCGTCATCCACTTCTCCAACTTGCCGGTGCGTGGGTTTTCACTGGAATCCGCTTCTTCATATGCTCCTTCGATACTTAAACTGAGTTGTGCCCACCCAGCAAGAGCTCATCGTCAAAGAAAACGGCCTTCGCACCAAGGACTTCACGAATCTGTCACTGCCACCGCCACCGAATGACTCGGCTGTGAACTCTGGCAACGACGTGCTCGCGCCGGCGCCCATCTATGGCTACGCGGCACCAGTGGCCGCAGTTTCAGCTGCCAGCATGATGGCCAACGGCCACCAGGGCCACCCCCAGATGCACGCGCCTCACATGCACCACGCAGTGATGCACCACCACCCGCACCACCACATGCCGCACCCGCACCACATACCCCACCACGGCCACGGCCACCCACACATCCACCCGGCCATGCTCGTGCAGCCGCCGCCACCCGTCGTCCCTGGCGTCGGCCGCGAAGTCGCGTCGCCTGTGCTACTCGTGTGCAATCTGCGTGAATCTGTGACGTGTGACCACCTCTTCAACCTCTTCTCCTGCTACGGCAACGTCGTGCGCGTGAAGAAACTGGCGGCCAAGTCCGACCACGCGCTCGTACAGTTTTCCAACCAGCTCGCAGCCCAGTCGGCACTCGTCCACCTCCGCGGCTTCACGCTGCTGGGTCGGTCGCTGGAGATCAGCTACTCCAAGCACGCATACATCGCGATCCGCCCGGCAAACGGAGTGGCGCCACCGACTCCGACCAGTGAACCGACTGCCAGTGCGGAGGGGGAGCCCGTCGAGGCCTCAGCCGCAACGCTGACTGGGGAGGACCCGACGCTGATGAAAGAGTTCGGCCACAGCGTCAACAGGTTCACGGGCAAGTACGCCAACGGCACCAAGCACATCTACAGCCCGACCAAGATCATCCACGTGTCGAATCTTGACGAGGCCGTGACTGCCGAGGTGAGTGGATATGCGGTTGGGTTACACTGGCGGTTACACTGATAGATATTATGATGGCGCCGTAGCAACTGCGAGAACACCTCTCGAGCTTCCAGGGCGGCGAGCACTGCAAGGTGAAGCTGTTCACCAACACCAACGGCCACATCCAGGCGCTGGCGGAGGTACGCCGTGTGATCCCCTTGGCCGCCTTTCTCGGTCATTGCCACCATGACAAACGTCCTTCATACTGACGCTGCGACTTGGGACTTGATGACTGCAGTTTCCGACCGTAGATGCAGCCACCAACGTGCTGGCGCAGGGCCACAACGCGCTACTCGCGTCGCGCCGGTTAAAGCTCGCATTCTCGCGGAAGACCCTTCACAACTGACAGTGAGTTCCAGTCGTCGTTAAGTACCTAACTATCGTGATCCGTTCTCAACTGGGAGTTTGTAACTTACCTCGCTGTCCTCCATGTCACTCAAACGGGGGGTTTCTGCTATAATAAAGCGCTGTCCCTTGGCGCGCATTTTGGCGCGCCATATTCCCCCAGCGCCCACCACCTGCCGGGCTCCAGACGCGACGATCGAGAGGGCGCCGAGCGCGGCGAGTAACGCGACAGGGAGACCCACGCGCAGAGGTCGAGATGGTGAGTTGCATGCAAGGAGCGTAGAGGTCCACGTGCGTGGCGTTCGCGGCGTCTGACGCGTCGTATTCGTGGTGTTGTAGAGCAAGAAGCCGGCGGCCAAGCAGGTCTCGATCGCCGCGTTCTTCTCGCCCCAGACGGCGAAGAACGCGGCACCGGCGTCGCCCGTGCGGCCCAAGAGCAAGGAAGTTGTGGTGGTGGACGAGTCGCCCATGGAGATTGACGCGGCCGCGTTCCAGACGCCGCCCGCGGCTGCGAACGCCAAGCGCAAGCGGCAGTCGCGAGGCGCCGACGCCAAGCCACGCGCCAAGAAGCAGCTGCTGGCGGCGCAGGAGGACGGCAGCGACGACGCTGGCGAGAAGGAGGAGGAGGCGGGGGGCGTGGTGGATCTGACGGCGTCGTCAGCGGAGAAGAGCGCGAAGAAGCGCGGCCGCCCGCCTGGCGCTGGCAAGAAAGACAAGGCGCCGGCCAAGCGGAAGGCACCAGCGGCGGAGAAGGGCAAGGCGAAGGCGGCCGTGGCGCCTGTGCGTTTTGGCGTGAGCCCCCACGAGCGCACGGGGGATGACGACGACGACGTGTCTGACGACGACGAAGATGACGAGGCGAAGGAGGAGGAGAAGCCACAGCGAGTGGAGGAGGACGACGCGGAGGAGGAGAAGGCAGCGGAGAAACCAGCGGAGGAGGACGAGGCGATCGAGTTCGAGCCCATCGCGACGCCCGAGCCCGTGAAGCCGCGGAAGGCGCCGGCGTCCGCCAAGGTCAAGAAGCCCAGCAAGGCCCACGCGGCCATGGCGAGCATGGCGTCCGCCGCTGCCTCTCCGGCCACCTCACCACAGAAGCCGCCGCCGCCAGTCGTGGAGCCCGTGGACCCCGTCGTTCGCGCGCGGATCGCCAGCTACCAGCAGAAAATCGACGAGCTCACGCGGCTCTGTGACCGCCTTTCTCACTCGCGCGCCGCGGATGACGCCGTGCTGCAGGAAATCTACGGCTTGGGACTGGACGTGGAGCTGGACGCGGCCGCCGCGACGGACGACGAGCGTGACGCGTGGCGCCAACTGGGCGACTCGACAGCCAGCGAGCTGCCCGCGACGCTCAAGCGGTTCGTGGCCCGCGCGACGCAGAGCCGAAGCGACAGCCTCACGCAGCTCGTGGCCCGCATCGGCCAGTCGCTGGGCTCGCCGTCGAACGCGACGCAGACGCTGGCGCTGGAGATGGAGATCAAGATGCTGGCGCAGCGCACGTCGTACGGCGCGCGGCAGGCGAAGGCGAACCTGTACGAGGACACGACGCCCGAGGCGCTGTGGTGCTGGGAGGTCAACAACGTGGATCTGTATTTCGAGGACGAGGCGCAGAAGACGATCAAGCGGCTCCGCAAGCAGCGCAAGCGCACGGGCGCGCAGCTCAAGTCGCTGAGTCGAGTGGTGCAGCTGCTGCATCACACACCGACGATCGACGAGGCCAAAGTGAGCCAGGAGGAGGCCAAGATCGGCAAGTTTGTGTCGCTGGTCGAGTCGGAGCTGCAGAAGGCGCGTGACCGCGAGAAGAAAGAGAAGGACAAAGCGCGCAAGGAGCAGGAGAAGGCCCAAGCGCTCGAGGAGAAAAAGCGCGTGGAGCACGAGAAGCTGCTGGCGAAGGAGGAAGAGAAGAAGAAGAAGGAGCTGGAGGCAGAGGCAGAGAAGCTGCTCGCTGAGAAGCGCAAGAAGTCCCTAGTGTCGTACTTCCGGTCGATCGACACGGTTCCTGAACCAGGAGCCCCAACTGGAACTGCAGGTGGTATCCTCGGAGGAACTGGTGACGGCGTTGGGGCGACTGCAGTTCTCGCAGTGCCCGTGGGTGCTGGGGGCCGCCTGACGTTGAATGGGGCGGCTGGTGTCGAGCAGCGAGCGAAGATGGCTCGCATGGACCGAGCGGTGCCTTTCTTCTTCAAGGACACATCCGAGGTGGAGGACGTGACGCCGTCGTCGCCGTCGCAATCAGGGAAGAGTCTGCTACAGCGAAGACGGGCGATCGTCACTGCGCGTGTCGGCCACTGGGGCTCTCGCCAGCACCGAGACGAGAAGCTCGGCATCATGAAGATGCTCCAGTTCCACGAGAACTACCGCCCAGCGTACTACGGCACGTTCAGCAAGCGCAGCTCCGCCTTCCGCCGCGGTCGCAGGCCGTTTGCCCAGTATGCGAAGTTTGATTATACCGTCGACAGCGAGGAAGAGTGGGAAGAAGAGGAGCCTGGCGAGAGTCTGTCTGGGGCCGACAGCGACATGGACGGAGAGGACGATGACGACCAGCTCGACTATGGCGACGACTGGCTCGCGTATGAGGACGAAGTCGAGTACGTGGATGGCGAGCAGCACGACGATGAGGACGTGGTGATGGACGACGACGCGGATGGAGACGACGAGAGCGCGAACATCGAGGCGGCGGCGGCGGCGTCTCGAAAGCGACGACGAAAACGCGTGGCGGCCGAGAACAAAAAGCAGAAGCTCACGAAGCTGGTGCCGGAGATCCGCGGACCGTTTGTGTGCTACGAAGCGAGCGGCTGCGACCATTTGGCGAGTTTTGCGGGTGAGATGCTGGAAGCGACGCCCGACTTTGTGTCGCCCCTCATTAAGCGAGCGGAGGCGAGAGAGGAGGCGGCCGCCGCGGCTGCCGAGGCTGCAGCCATCCAGCAGCAGAGCCAAGCCAGCGATACGACTGTTGGTGGGGCTACGACTCCAGTCGTGAAGAAGAAAGCGAAGACCCCGAAGAAGGCGGCGGCAGTGGCGGCTGCGTCCCAGGCTGCGCCAGTGACTGCGACAGCGACACCTTCAGCGGCGACGACGCACAAGCCGCCGGTGAAACGCAAGATCGCCCCACAGCTCGTGAATGCATCGGCTAGCGGAAGTGACGGCGCACCAGAGAAGCCTAAGACAGCCAAGAAGGCAGCGGATGCCACGGCCTCTCAACAGCCAGCCGCCGCGCCGAAGGTTTCGCCAGTGAAGAGCGGCATCGCTGGCTGGCTCAAGGCGCCTGCCGCCACCACCAGCACCAGCAGCAGTAATACCAAGGAGTCAAAGTCACCAAGCGAGTCCACGACGTCGACGGCATCGACGACAGAAGCAGTTGAGACAGCGAGTGAGGCTGCGGCTCCAGTGAAAGGCCCTGTGGAGATTTAGGATTGCGCAGTGACCGCGTGTTAGTATGGTGCCATGGTGCAGGTTTAATATCATCAACCAGACTCTTGAAATGTAGTCGACTCACTCGGTCTTGTACTCTGCGTTTCGCGCGCGCAGCACAGAGCCCATGGCGGCGTGCGGGTCCAGCTTCTTGGCCCGCTTGCGCGCGTTCTGCATGAACACGGCCTCCGTGACGCCGAACGCCGTCTGCTTGCCACTCGCGAAGGCGCGCGCTCGTCGCATGAGAGGTCTCAGCTCGGCGGGCACGGTCTCACCGTCGTCGCCGTCGTCTCGGTCCTCGACTGCGAACTTCTCGGCCTGCTCCATGAACGCTCTGGCTTGGCGAGGGGGCTGGGCGACGGCCGCTGCGGCTGCGCGCATGAACTTCTTCTCGACGCTCGTGAGGGCGAGGGCGTCGCTGACGCTGGAGCCGGCGAGCAGTCGCTGGGAGCTCACGTGCCGCGCGAGCTCTTGGCTCTCTCGCTCTTCGCGCCGCCAGCCCCAGAGCTGCACGGCGAGCACGGTGAGCGCGCCGATGCCGAGCCAGCCCATGTACACGATGTTGTTGGACATGGAGCTGGTCGCCTTGGTCTGCACGCGGTAGATGGCACAGGCCGCCGACCAGCCCGAGGCGGCGTAGATGCCGGCTTTGATCAGCTGCACGTACCACAGCGACACGCCGTTGGTGCGCAAGACCAGCACGAGGAGCAGCGCGTTGCCGGCGAGGGCGACGCTGGCCAGCAGCGTCGTGTCGAAGGGGAAGAGCGCGCGCGCGGTGGCGGCCACGGCCTTGACGAGCTGGCTGAAGAGCAGCACGACGGGCGCGTACTTGATGTCGAGCACCTCTTGCTGGAACAGCACCTGGTTCATGCCCTGCGAGAGCAGCCCGATGGGCAGGAAGAACGTGACGCCCCAGAAGCCCAGCAGCGCCAGCGGCGCGTGGGTCGCCGTCCAGCACGGGATGCTCTGGTGGCTCAGTAGGAAGGGCGGGGGCGCGGGCGTCGTGGCTGTGCACTTCTGGAACTTTTGGCCGTAGGGGCCATCGCAGTCGACGCACGACAGAAACGCGAAGAACGTGGCGACGAGGCCCATGTAGAGCGTGCCGTTGAGCACGCCGGGCAGGTCCTTGGTGACCACGCGGTTGAGGAACGCGTTGCTCTCCTGGAATTTGTTGGCGCACTTGAGCAGCAGGAACCACACGAGCAGCGCCGCCGCACACAACGCGGCCTTGAGCTCCACTTGCTGGATGCCGATCTGGGAGATGCCGACTTTGCCCAGCCACGTGAGCAGCTTGGGCAGCTGGTCCGTGTCGTTCCAGTTGAATTTGGGGTCGAATGTGATGGAGTTGAGCTGCACGATCTCCACGAGTACGGTCACGAGGGCGTTGACGTTCGGGTAGAACTTGCCCAGTGGCTGCAGCCGCAGGCGGTTGCGCTCCTGCAAGACGAAATGCTCTGCAGCATCACGACACAGTCACGTTAGTACAACTCCGAGAGAACCCACAAGCTCTAGCAAGCCTCACTCTTAGTGATGCTGTGGATCGACTTGGTGCACAGCAGCAACGTGATCCCGACGAGTGCGTAGGTGAGACTGGTCATGACGTCGTTGCGCGTGCTCGCATCTGCAGACGCCACCAATGGACCTATGCATGCCAACACGACGCACAGCAGCGTGCCTCCGACTCCGTAGGCCTTCCACTGCCACATCGGCAGCCCCAGCGAGCCGCTCTCGGGCATCCACACGCGCACAAACTCGTCGAGCGCCTTGCGAAGATGCGTGGACACGAAGTAGTCCTCCCGCTCCGAGGGTGTCGTGAACGCGCGCGCTAGAACGGGGTTCGTGAGGTCGCTCTCTAGCTCCTCCTGACGCCAAAACGCCAGCAGCAAGAGAATCAACGCCAGTCGTCGCTTCACTCGACGCCAGTACGCCAAGGGTTTGGCCAAAGCGGCGGGAGGAGTCGTATACCGCCACTTGGCCGGCAGAATACGCCACAGCACACGCGTAGCTTGCGACTCCTGCTGTTGCTTCAGCCTGCGCTGGCGCAGCTTTCGCTTGAGCGCCGCAACGAGCTTCTCATCGGAAAGCGGGTCATCGCTGTTGGCGCTTGCCACAACTCGACTCACGGTCTCCGTTGCAAGCAGCACGAACGGGTCGTTGGCCACGGAGTTGTCGTCGACTACAGCAATCCGGCGGTTCTTCTGGCGATCAGCAGCCGGCTGCGGATGGTGGAAGGCGGCTCCCGAGAGTGCCTCGAGCACGCTGCTCTTGATAAAGACGGCGCCGCCAGTCAGGGTCTCCGTTATGGTGGTGAGCACACTCGTCGCCGGTGAGGACTGACCCGTCGGTTGTAAGGGCACGATGCCGTTCAGTGGCTGCAGCTGCGAGTGCTGTGGTGCCGAGGTCTGGTTGACACCGTGACGCTGCAGCAGCGAGTGGTACACAGTGAACAGACGTGCTCGCTGGACTGGCGCGAGTAGGAGCTGCCACATCGTTTGCTGGACTGGCCGCTGTATAACGACGCGAAGGTGGATGCCCAGATCCGCCGCGTTGACGATGCCCTGCAGCTCTGCTAACAACGAGCCCAGTCGAGCAAGTAACTCGGACACTTTCTCAGTGGAAGTGGCGTCCCCACTGCGACACTGGTCGTGTAGCTTGGTGAGCTTCTTCTCCAGCTTCGCCGCAGACAATGTTGCCACTGCCACCACGTCCTTCCCTAGCGCCTTCGCAAACGCGTTGAGGACTTGTTCGCTGAGCTCTTCGAAATTGAGCAGAGCGATCTGCTTTTTCACGCCCGTCGACGCAAAACCGTAGTGGTCCAGCAGCGATTCCAGCGACGTGAAAGGCGCCGGCGACACAAGCACCAGGGACGCGTCCAGCCCCAGCAGAGCAGCCAAGTTGCGCTCGGTCGCTCCCAATTGGCGGTCGTCACTGTCACCACCGCCGTCATCGTCGTCGTCGCGAAGTGATCCTTCGTCTTGGATCCCTGAGGCTCGCGACCACGCACTGAGCGGATCGACGGGATCGACTCCTGAGTCGGTCTTTGGGCTCTCGCTATGGCCGTGGGCACTCGAGTCGAATATGTTGCCAAGCGACTTGACTAGCGCCTTCATTTTCTGCCAACGCGCCTTGATAATTGGACCCGGATGCTCCAGGAAGTCGCTAATCACGCGAATGTACGTGCGAATCTTGACCCACAGACTCTCCGGCTCCTTCGTTCCGGCCATAAACGACGTGATGGTCTCATCGCTGGAGAACACCCGACGCCACGCGTATTTCGTCGCGATGATCCCCCGCTGTACTCGATTGATGGCATCGCGACCCGACAGCGCGAGTGCGATGGCCACACTCACTTCGTGCTTGCTCTGCGCGTACTGGAGGATGAGCCGCTCGGCGTGTTCCGCGACGCCATCGCCTAACGCCGTCACGCCACGCAGTTCGTAACTGCTCGTGAGTGCGCGCAGCATTTTCTCCACGGTATTCAACAGCATCGCCACGGTCTGCTCGCGCGATTCGACGCGCTCCATCTTGAGTAGAAACGCCGGGAGATCGTACTCTGGCCGCGAACGCATCTCTCGGATGAATCCACCGTAGTAGACCGGATCCAACTCGTGAAACGAGCAGCAGAACAGCCCGCCCACTTCTTCCAGCAGCGTCAGCCATTGAAGGATCACGCGGGACGCCTCGCCTCGACTCATCTTGGAGGGGGCACTAGCATCGACTGTGCCCAATGCGTCGACCAGCGTATCGTAGACCACAACGAGCACCGTGTGGAAGCCCATGGCGATGCGAGAGCTGCTCTCGGCCATCTTAATGCGGCTGGTGAGGGTTTTCTTGCGGTGTTCACTGAGCGTCTGCGCCAAATTCGTGTGGTCGACGACAAACCGCAGCACGTCGCGGAGCTCCTGGACGACGTCGCTCGGCACAGCGACGGTAGTTTCGTGTGAATGGGGGGGATCCGCTGAAAGGTATGCTAATGTTTGACGCTGCATCTCGAGAAAATCGGAATCGAACGGCAGGAAAACGTTGCGGCACTTGAGAGGGATCACGCCCGTGCGCACGCCAGCTGAAATCGCGGCGGAAAACGTCCTGGCGACGATGTTGAGCTCACTGTAAAAGTCCCACCGGGTGAGCTGGATGCAGCGACACATGCCCCTGCTGTAATCGGCGATAAACCGCTGGGCTAGCGCTTCTGACGGTGCGAGATTGGCAGACGCCACCACCACAGACTCGAACGGACCACGGGAATGAGGCCATTTGTCGACCCATGTGCGAAGTAATACGGCCGCGAGTCGCTCGAAACTGCTGCTGCTGCTACAGGGAGCGGCTTGCGGCTGCGTCGTACGGGCGATAGACGACTGTCTGGCGAGAAAAAGCAGCAAAACGTCCACCAGCGAAAGCGTCTGCGATGCCGGCGCCGGCCGCGTGGTCAACAGAGCCAAGTAGTCGGTCTTGGCTGGTCCTGTGGCAGCCATCAACGCTCTGTTCAGTACGCTCTCGCACAGAAACGAGCTGGCGATGACCAAGTTCTGCGCCGCGGCGCATGTGCCAACGAAGGTCTCATCACGCAGGTCGCTGAGCACTGCGAAGGCGATCTTCCCGAATAACAGCATGCCCCCGTGGCGCAGAAACTTGTACGCGGCAGTCGGTACGCGCGTGATCTTGGCCACCACACGCGCCGCGTACTCGAGAGTTTCTGCTCGCTGAGTGTCCGACGTGACGGGCGTCGGGTCGCCCAGCATCGAGATCATTCTCGCGAGGGCGTGGCGACGGGCGAACACTTCGCAGTGCAATCGGTTCACGCGCACGACAGTCGCCACCAAGAAGAAATAACTGGCGGCCGCGCTTCGCTGCGGGTAAAAGTGGCTCGCGAGGCGGACGAGCACGTCACCGTTCTCGAAAAACAGCACATTGAGGCAGTTCTCAGTGAGCGAGTCCGACTCGAGCGTCGCGAGCCACTCCATGAGCGTCGTTAGGAACGTAGGGCCAGTCACAGCTCCAGTAGGTAGCACGAAGGGCGGCGCGGCTGCAGTCGTCGGATTCTGGATGAACGAAGCGGACCGCATGTGCTGCACGAGTTCTAGCAGCGGCTCCCAGCTCGACCGAAAGTGTGCGACGCTGCTTCGGTTGCTCCAGAACCACGCAGTGAGGGCGTTTAGAGGCGAGACGTCGAGGTGGCCTCCACGCCGCTGGCTTGCTTCCAGTGCCGCTAAGAGGCATCGAGCCAGTTGGAGCTCTTTGTTCATGAAGATACTCGAATTTTTGCCGAACTCAGTGATGATGGCCAATGAATCCGAGACCACCTGCGGAGGCACACCGGGCTCGACTAGTAGGCGGCCGAGAATCCCGTGCGAATTGCTGTCGACTAATGAGAACTGGTGGCTGAGTGTCAGCCGCACGGTGAGGCTGTCGGTTGAGGGATGCGGCAGCGTCTCCTGTAGCTCATCAACGCATGGTGCCCCTCGCACCGTCAGTGCCAGTCGCTGCACAACCACGGGATGCGAAGCCTTTAACGCCGTCGATAGCATCGCGACATCACAGGTGACCATGGCAGCGGCGTCCTCCAACTGGATCTCGTGACGCAGCAGTGGCCGGTCAGGCCGAACCTTTCCACGGTACCGGAACTCGCGCAAGCACGAGCCGTGGCGATCGCGCACGAAGCAGTGGAAGATCACAGATACTGTGACTGCTGCGGCTTCCGCCGTTGAAAGGAGCTCCTCTGACAGAGGCATTAGCTGAAGCTGCATCGATGCCGTGTGGTCAACTCGCTCGTTAGATGGAAGCGACTCGCTCGCTCCGTGATCCACAACCTTGACCGCGTCTCTCGATTCATCATCGACTGGTGACTGGAATAGTGCCCTCGCAGTGATCATCAGCATGTTTTGAAGCTGGGCTCTTTGCGTCGTTCGGTTTCTGGGACTGGCGGCCACTTGAAAATACACCCCAGACGACTTGGTCACGAGCTGCCTGAGAATTGCCGTCGCTGCTCCACGCAGGGCTATCCAGTGGGGCTCCGAGAGCCACGATACAACTCGCTGCAGCAGCTTCGACGACGAGCTCCCCGCAACAAGCAACTTCATGGGTGGCGCACCGAGCAACTCGCGTACAAGTCTCGCAATCCCGAGGCGCTCGGACTCAGTTTCGCTGCTTTCGATGGCCGCCAGCAGCTTTTCCACTTGCGACCCATCCAAGAAGAGATCTGCCGAGAATTTGGTCGTCTCGAACGCACAAAGCACGGTCAGGAGCTCCACGGCGAGCCCACGAACACGACGTGTCTCTTGGCCTTGTCCACAGGCGATCGCAAGCAGTGCCTCGCACAGCGCGGTGTGTCTTTCGCGCACAGCGCGACCGATCAGCTGTGTTGAGTCGCTGTTTTGGTCGCTACCGTCGGCATCGCTGGTGAAAATCTGGCCAAAATACTGCGACGACAGGTACAACGCAACTTCTTGGATAGCTTCGAGATGTGCTCGGCCTTCAGGTGAGCTGTGTAGCTCCGCCAGTTGACGAGAGTAGAACAAAATCCAGAGCTCCACCACTGTGAAGCGAGCCGGCAAGGCCTGCGCTTCCATCGTGCGAGGGGCAATCGTGAACAGCTCCCTGTCACGCGCGCGAAGGTCCTCGAAGTACGCGAGGCGGCGATAGTGTCGCTGTCCGAAATGATCCGGTGACCGAGCCAGCTCCCGCTGCGTCGATGGCAGCAGCACGGCATCCCGCAAAGCCCACGCTGCCGCAGATGACACGTCGATGTTGGACGACGCCAGCGCAGCGAAGAGCTGGTCGAATAGATCGAACTCGTCGGCCAGACTGCGTGTGAACGGCTTGTCTCGAAGGCATTTGAGTAGGAGGCGGAGCACCCAGATCGCAGTGTCAGCGGCTACGAACGATAGCGAAAGCGGGAACACGGACGAAGCCGAGTTCCAGTCAGCAGGGGCGGCTCGCACAGTGCGTCGATGTCTCGTCCCGGCGCTCATGAAGAGGGCGTAGGTGAGCTGCTCGCCCATCGAGTATATCTCATCGGCGCGGACGTTCCCACCGATCAATCGTGCATGGACGAGTGGAGTTGCGCGTCTCAATGACGTCGCAAGAGCGAACGCGATGAACGCAGCTCGACGCCTATCTTCACTGGATGAAGCATCCCGGAGTGGATCGGTGAGAGCGCGCAACGTCATGCTCTGCGCAGCTGCGCGGTCGTGGAGATCATCTTTTGACGAGAGTAACAGACAAACGCGCCACAGCTCCGTGAGGAGTGCGTCGTTGGTCTGGACCAAGTTGGCCAGCAGCTCCAGTGTCAGTGTCGTCAGAGAGTGAGCCTGAGATGTGTCGCATTGCAGCGTTCTCACGCAGTGAAGCACCATCGGCTTCCACACCGAATAGTGAAGACGAGACGAGTCGTGGGAGAGGTGAAAGCGGAGCATAATGACCGCGAACGATAGCAACGCGTGGTTCGTGTCACTAGTGTAGAACGCCTCGCCTTGGACACCGGCGTATGTGATCTCAAAGACCCATCGGTCATGAACGCGCCGTTTCTGCAGCCGACAAACGATCGCTGCCTCTGCGCTCACCTCAGTCAAGAGATGGCATGTCGATGCCATCTCGGAGTCGTTTCCAAAGTCGTGGCGACACGAAATCCAGCTGAGTGCGTTCACGAGATCCGTGTCTGGCCGTTGTATGAGTTCAAGGAAGAGGCCACGCGAATCTGGCGTTCTCAGCAGCGCTGTAGCGAAGCGCTCACTTGCGCTGCTGTCACCACGTGGAGCGTGGCCGCCGCAGTGGATGCGCAGGACCGAGCGCATGCACGCGTCCGCGTACTTGTGAGCTGCTTGCATCGCGGACGCATCAACACCATTCTTTGCATCGAGGATCTGTTGCGCGAGCAGCCAGAGGGATGCGGAGCTCACAGTCGTTAGGCGCGGCTCGGTGTACACGGTGTTTGCAAGCCACAGCGACACAACCCGACGCTGCGTCATGGCCTTGTCCACTGCGATGCCAAGTGAGACACTGACACCAGTGAGAATTTGGATGCCAAGCGCGACGGTGACCTCGTCACGAGCGGTGCTAACCGCCATCCGAGTCGACGAGACCACAAATCGCGAGTGCCACTGGCGACATGCGCTTCGAAATGATCGGGCGTCGTCGTGTAACACACGCAGTTGCTTGGCCTGAAGCAGAGCCTTGACTGCATACAACGCCAGATATCCCACATCGTCGCTTTGACCTGGAACAGTAGTCCACGCGAGGGCCACGTCGCGGATCTTCGTCCACGTGTCTTCACTTAGCAAGAACTTCAGCCGACTTCGCTCGAGGACGGAAAGAAGCGTCGGCAGAACGCAAATGAGCCCTTTCTGGTGATCTTCTCGAAGGGAGGTGATCTCCGACAACTGCTTACACAACGATCGCACGAATGCGCTGAGATCAGCAGGAGGTCTCTGACGTAGCCACTGGACACAGAGCGCGGGCCCAAGCTCGCCATCAAGCGTGATACACTCGAGCAGACACTCTTCGATGGCCTCCCTGCAGTTCTGGAGGCTTGCGCGACTTCGCTGATGGCTTTGGAATGCCACCAGCCGGCTGCAGAGAGCGAAAGCCGCACGACGACTTGACTTGTCCGCCGTCAGCTTGACTAGCAAAGCCATTCGTTGCCACAATGCGCGGGTAGGGACTGCGCGAGCAAGAAGCTCCTCGATCGTGATCGTCGCGGATGCCAGCAGGGCATCGACCAACCGTACTCCATGCGTCATTAATGCGACGACACCGGCGCTAGCTGAAGTGTCGCTTGAGACCAAGAGTCGCTGCATGACACCCACTGCAACAAGCGCGGCTTCATCAAATGCCACCAGTTGGGTAATCGCCGCACAGCAACCACATAACGCAGCGAGGATCCGGTCTTCGTCAACGGGGAGACGCGTGGCCTTGGTTTTCACAGCTTGTACAAAGTTGCCGGCGACGCGCAGAGCCTTGACGACAAGCAGAGCTGAAGAGCGCGCGCTTCCAGCTACCACTGTGAAGAAATCGAGGCAGGCGATTGCGTTTTGTGGGCTTTGAGAGTGGATCGCAAGTGAGGCCAAGCTTGTCAGGAGTGAGTGGCCGCCTCCAAGACGGTGCCGAGCACACGCGATCGCATCCACGACGCTGCCTGTCGTGAGTGTAACCAGAAGATGAATTGCCTACGGAAACAAGCGGAACGCGTGAGTCTCATCGCGTAGACCAGCGGAAGTTGGATTGCGTACTACCTCAAGCTTGAGCTCTTGCGGAGTCTGTTGGTCGTTAATCAAACGAGCCACACAGTCGAGGACACTCGCCTCTCTCACGGCACGGCGCCAGAATTTCACAGCATGCGGATGCGGAAGCAGCGGAGCCAACAACATCACGTTGCGCAGGACGACGAGAGATTTCTTCTGAGCCGAGAATACGAAACGGCTGAACGAAGACACACCCAGTAGCTTCACTGCCAACGGAAGTCCCACGGCCGAAAGTGCTGTCAGGCTTGGATCGAGTTCGAGCCACTGGCGCTGCATTGTCGCGTCTAACGTGATTCGCCGCACGATCGCAATCAGAAGCGAGTCGATCCCAAACTGCAGCGAGTCCTCGCCACCGCTCTTCCTGTAGCGCCAAGCAAAGCTTTCCCAGTCGATTGAAGCGTCTACAGTGTTGCCGATCGAAGTCTCTTGGCTTGCTCCGCGAGACGAGAGAAGCCGTGAGGTAGCAACGACGATCGCTCGCGATAGTTCGAGACTTGGCTCGTCCTGGGTGACCACCAGCCGGATGACGGCTGACACAACGCCCAACACATTCAGCATTGTCCGTGCAGACGCTAACTCGCTGTCACCAAGTCTGGAAAGCTGTTCCATCCGCGACTTGAATGAGCTCTTTCGCGTGCTGTCAAGCGAGAGGCCTTGCACTCGCCAGGCAAACACAACCAACCATAAGAGTCGAAGCGAGAGATCCATCGGTGTTGCGGTGCCGATGCGTCCTTGCACGCCTTGATCGCACGCGATGGCCACCATCTCGAGTGCTTGACGAAGCAGAAGGGGTAGTACGTCTCGCAGCAGCGGCGTCAGTTCCTGGACCAAGAACTCTGCCAGCGAGCATAAGTACTGCAGATGCCCCTCGAACAGCAAGATGTTGGACGCGGTTGCCGTCGCTCGGTCGCACATCCGTTGAAGAGCGTCGGGGAACGTCGGCTGGTTGATCTTCACTGTCGCTAGTGTTGTAGATAAGCACAGCTGCGCTAAGAAGCGGAGGCTTGCGAGCGGAAGGAGAAGCTTCTTGTCTTCAGCAGGCCGGTGGACCAACATCTTCGTCTCTTCGTGCCCTTGCTCAATCCACTCGAAGCACTGGTACGCCACCTCCGTGGACAACCAAGACATTGCCGCAAGGGAGTCACCAGTTTCGATGGCTTTGCCGACGAGACTTGCGAGCAGATCCACAAATGCGGTCATCGCTTCAGTCCCTGCTGCCGTTGGACACTCGCTGGTTGATGGACTCATGTTCGTCGCATTGAGTAGACGGGCGTGAAGTGAGTGGAGCTTCTCAGCGTGACTCTGCAGAAGATCTTCCTTTGGAACTTGGCATGTGATCTCCTGGAGAGTTCGGAGCAACGCGACCCATACACGGACGTGAATTTCCGTGAGAATGTCAGGCGGGCGATGGAGCAGGTAGCGAAACGCGAGCTCCGAGAAGCCGTGGTCTACGAAATCCCGAGCGGCGCGAGCCGTTTGGGCCATGACTCGGATACAGCTCACGATGCCGAGTAGCTCGTCGATTGTCCCTGTGTGCGACGCCGGCAGCTGTTGGAAGCGCTGGAATACCCAAGAGCGAAACAAAACGCGACGGTGGCGATCACGAATTCTGGTATGCGCTACGAGCCGTGCACACTCGGGCGCCGCGTGTGATACTTGCGCAATCACGTGAAGGACGAGCTACGCATGGAGATACTGTGAGTTAGCAGTGCACTTAATCAATTGACCGGTAAAATCACTCACCGTGCGATGGCCCTCTAGACGGTCAAAGGCGTCGAGCATAACTCGAGCGGAAATGAGCAGCACACCCGCAGACTCGTCGACTCGGGTCTCGGGTTCTACAAGTGTCGCGCGCGCATTCTCTTGAGCGATGTGATCACTGAATGCGCCGATGAACTTGAGGTAACGGGTGATGCTAGCAGCCGAGTCGCCTGTCGAGCGCGATTCCACGAACAGGTTCGCGGCAGCAACCCGCACGATTGTTTGTGTTGACTCTTCTAGAAAGACGACGTGAAGGTGGTGACGGATTTCGTCGTCGTCGTTGAAAAAGACTGTGAGCTGTAGCAGCCGACAGAAGACGAGAGGGTCGTAGCAGCCGGATGAACTGCCGAGCAGTCCCAGGATTCTTCGAGGAAGCGATAGATTTTGACTCGTGGCGTGAGCTGCCTTCGGGGAGGTCTCAACGAGGAGGCTCAGCATTTGCGACACGACATCAAGACACACAACGCGGTTACCTTGCTCAGCGTGGACTAGCGCTTCGTCCAAAATCACTAGTAGATCAGGAGCAGAGTCTTCAAGCGTCTTCTTCGGCAAGGCTTGCAGTGTTGTGAGCAGGAGCTGAAACGGTTGTTGAAGCGGTTGGGCGTCGTGGATGGCTGCTTGAACCAACTCCATGGCGAATGGCAGCCATAACTCGAGATCACTGGTTCCACTGAGCGGTAGATTCGTCGTCTCAGCCGAGACAGCTCGTCTGTGTTGCGGTTCCATATGCTTTTTCGTCTCAACTCGCGATGAAATTGCAATGAGCACGTCGATTGCAGCACTCACCAGAGACGGATGAAGACGAGACCGTGCGACATCGAAGAGGATCGACACGAGTCTTGGGTTCTGAGCAATTGCCTTGGCATATTCTGTGGAACCGTCGATGAGGATCTTCATCAAAGACAGAGACTGAAGCTGAAGGCTGCGCCTCTGGGAGGAGTTAGAGCATTCTGGCCGTCCAGCCAAGAGCCGAATCCACTGGCGAAACTCATCTCGTCGCTCATGTTCTCTCCAGACGCCTCTCTGACACCGAGATCGAACCAATTCAAACTCGGGTGGCTGGAGCTCGGACCGCATCAGTGCTTCCGGGAGTTCAACTGCTAGGACTCGCGTATTGATACGAAGTCGTACAGCCACGATGTCGTCTGAATCCCACCACGGTAGCCCGATCAAGTCGCCCCGCTCCAGTCTTCCATATGCTGACACCAGCGTTCTCTCTTCTTTGTCGAGGAGATGCGCTTCGTAGTCGATACCCTCGCTCATGACAAGGAGCAAGTGATCGCCTCGTTGAATGTTGTCGAGCTTGCAAAGCTTTGACTCCGACATCTCCAAGGAGAGACAGGCGAGGCTATCTCTGCTGACACCATTCATGAGTGGGGAGTTCGCGAGTAACGCGAGGGTATCGTCCCAGCGACGGCTGAGGCGTGCGGCGATGTCGGTATGCGAGATCTGCTTTGTGTATGATACTCGTCGTAGTAACTCAGCACGGTCTTCAACGAGAAATCGACCGAGTCGGCAGGCGAGCCATGTTGAATGATCAAGCGGTGATGCGACACGAGCGTCGAAAGATGCGATTTCTGCTGCGAGAGAGTGACGAGCCTGAGTGCTGGAGCCGCCGACGTACCAGTCCTTTTGCATCTTGTAGAGAAGCAAAGGTAGTCCTCTCTGTTTCTGTGCTTCGACGTTGCGCGTGAACGTGTCGCTTCCGTGCCCCGGCTTCGATCCATGTTCACGCATCCACGGCGACGCCGCACTGAACATGCCAGATCCAGAGATGACCATGAAGGCGTCTTCTTCCGCTAATCGACTCTCCATAAATGCGACCGAGAGTCTCGCGAGATCCGCCGTCTTTAGGCGTGCGAAGAGGGGAACTTGGACGAGATGCGCCAGCTCGACGACTTCTTTTCGGTTCATCCTCGGCAAGCGAAGTCTTGCCAAGTGGTCACCTGTCGCATCCACCATCCACGGTTTGACTCTTGAAACTGAACTCGTCCAGTCTTCAAGTCGCCGCATGCCGTCGCAAATGGATTGATCTCTTGTGGTGAGGCAACCCAACAGCTCGACAGCAGCGAGTTGCGTTGCAGTCTTCACTGCGAATACCTGGCGCTGGACAGCAAGCAGCACGCGTGGGTCGGCCTGAAAGAACCGAAGAGTGTTGGGCTCGACGTCGAGGGTCTTTCTTAGAAGGCGGAGGAGACTTGCGTTCAGTGTATGCCGTGATTTGGATGCCGAGTCGGAGGCATTGAGACTGAGCAGCAATAACTCAAGTAGCACGAACACACTCTGGCACTTGAGGTACCGAGTGAGCACATCCAAGTTCGAATCGGAGATCGTGTCCAGCAGCGCCATCGCAAATGCTGTCGACGGTGAAGACACGTACGGCTCTAGCAAGCGGAGCGCGGACCCAACATCATCGGATTTTCGAACAATACGAGTGGTTGGCACGGCTCGCACGTAGTATCCGGCTCGAGCAGCATGCCAGAGCACATGCATCAGCGATGAAACGCGCATGCTACGGTCTGGAGTGGCTCGAATACTTGAGCAGCTCAAGTTGTCCGTCCTAGACTCCGCAAATAGCGAACCCAAGAGCTTGGCATTCGAAGGTTCCGCTCGACACATCAAGAAGAGCAGCTCGAAGCCGACACCAGTGCTGCCCGACCGAGAGGCGAACACTTCGAGCATGGATATAATGTCTTGCAGATGTAGAGCCTTGCAGCGTTCGGGACTTGAACGCAGAATCTCATTCACGAACTTGAGGAGTCGCTGTCGACGCTCTAGTGACAGTGACGACAAACTGTCGCTCGAATCGCCTCGCGCCCAGAGCAGGAGAGTCCCAATCATGCGGTCCATTGGTAGCTGTTGGCTTGGTTGCTTGCGCAAGATACGACTGTTGGCGCACAGGCGCCATAACAGCTGCACAAACCGCCACAGTTGCACAGAGCCTTGAAACGTGTTGTCGGCTTTGTGAGGCATACTCTGCTCGGCTGCAGAGTTGACGTATTGAAGCGATGGGAGATACCGGACCACGTGCTCCGCATCGTCGCATCGTGGGATTTCATCGACCTTCTCGTTGGCGATCTTGCGCTCGCCTGTATCAACGCCGACAGCACCTGGTAGGTGATGCCGCAGCAGGAAGTCGAGCAATGCTTCGACTGGCTCACCTTGATCGCCAGTTGGCCACAGATTCGAACTGAGATAGCGAGCCTCATTGAGCAAAACCTGAAACTCGGCCGAATCGTCTTCGTCTTCAAACGATGCAAACAGGGACCTCCAAGCGGGGGCCATCGCAGTCCAGACTGAAACGACGAGGTTGGCCGAGGACTTCAGGAGGAGCGTAGGCTTTTTCGGCGGTGGTGTTGCAAGGGTCGAACGTTGGTGAGCCGCTGATCGGACGAGCAGCAGATGCGTCAACACATCGCAGACGAGGTGCAGCACAGTCCAGTTGCCGGGATCTTGAGCAGCTTCTGACTGGAGCATCGTCATCACGACCTGCAGCAACTCGTCATTTGGCAGTCGATAGTTCAGGTTTCGCGCCAGGACGAGAAGGTTTGCCTGCACGATTCGATCCTGGAACTGCGCGAGCGACCCCAGCAGATATGCTGCTTTCTCTCGGAAGAGGAGGTCCCGCACGATCTTCGCGTGTTCGGCAAGGCGAGCAAGAAGGAAAGTCGCAGCGCGCTGGCAGCGAACGGCTTGGTCGTCTTGGCTAGAGCGAATAAATCGTCAGGCATGATTCCAGGTCGGCTTTACAAACGAAACCCGTACCGAGCGGTGACTAGATGCGTGAAAAGCGCGACGAGGAACTCTCGCTGAGCCAAAATGAAGTCGACCACACCTGATCCATCATCATGCGACAGCCGTTAGAGGTTTGGTTTCCAACGCAGAGAATGCTTCCCTACCGTTCGTGGCGGCACAGTGTCCCAATACCATGAGCGAGTACACAGGGATGTCAGCGAGCCTTGGTGCTTGCTGAATCACGCTCGTTTGGCTTCTCTCGATAAGCCACATAACACTCCACCAGCCTCGAGCTCGCCGTCTCGACCCCGTTAGCATGTCGCCGCGACAGCGTTCTGATCGTGAGAGAATTTCGAGAGTCCGCAGTGCGAGATGCACGATTGTGAAAGGATCGGAGCCCGGCGCCTCTATCATTTGCTGATTTGAGTCATCCAAACGAACGAAGATGCGGCGGGCGAGAAGAAACCGAGTCACGAGCCGCGGGCCGCCTGCTCTTGCAAACAGATCGCACGGATCGCAGGCGTTGCACCCATGCTTCTTTATGCTGCAAGTGCACCCGAAGCGTTCGGACGCTGACTCGAACGGAACCAAAAGGATCGCCAACAAACCGAGAAACTACAGACGAAAACGTCAAAATGCGCGCCCTCACACTTGATACTCAGGTCCAGAAGCATACCTCTTCGTAGACTTCGTCCGTGAAAATGGAAACGAGCACTTGGTCTTCCTGGGAAACCCGAAGCAAATGGCGCTCGTTTGGGAGTTCCACGTCGTGCGTAGGCGTTTGAAGCACAGGAACCTCATCGAAGTTTGGTTCGTCCAGCGTGTGGCGGCTCACAACAGCAGAGCTTGCGTTTTCGGCCAACGCACGTGAAAACGAGCCGAGAACGCGAGCGACTCCCAGCAGGCAGTTGGAAGTGATTCCGGAGAGGTATCGTTGAATCCCAGAGTGCTCTGTCGCTACGGCGCGGAGAGTACCCCCGATATGCCGTGCTTCCCCGTTGGTGAGTGACGTGCTCAAGAGGCCCACGATGGCGTCGAGACGACTCCTCTTCGCGAAATGTACCGAATTCCCTGGCTGCACTGCGATATCGAAGAGACAGTTGCAAATCTAGCAGCCAGTGCTACGACCATCAGAACCATCCACCACGCAGCGCAACGATGACGAACGTACCATTGGAAGCAAAAATGCTTCCCCTTTGTGGGATGTGATACCAACGCACATGGCCTCGATCATCTTGTCTCCGTCTACGAGCTGCACCAAGCCGAGCTGGATTACAAAGCCAACAAGACGCTGCAAAACGCTTGCAGAATCGTGTTGGCTTTGTCTCTCTCTGCACAGTAAGTCAAACGCACATGAGAGTGCTGCCTGGCAGTCGGCTTCTTGGAACACGCTGGCGAGCGCAGAATGCTGCTGAGGACTGTCGTTCTTCGCAAGGAGTAGGACCATCAGCTCGACGGTTTGCTTGGTGACTTCGAAGTCTTTCCGTTTGAGGCAAAGTACGAGGCGCGTCTTGTCTCGAAAAAGCTTGTCAAGAAATGCGTAAGGAGGCTCGAAAGTCCAAACGTTCGCAGCTGATAATCGTACAGCAGCGAGACTGGCTGCTTGCAGAGGCCCGTAGGCGGTGCAGTCGAGACCGAGAGAGAGCAAGTGGTCGAGCTCTTTCGGATCGAGCAGCTCAGTGCTGCGTTGCGGGTCGCCCTTGACGTGAACGAGGATACAGCGAACTGCGACTTCAACGATCAGAGGATGCTCGTCTCTCAGCAACGGGACGATGGACGTTTTCGTGCGGTTCTGCGTACGACACGCCGATTAGTTTGAGTGGCCAACGGATAACCATCTGACGGTGGCTGTGACGCACGAGTTCATCGCCGAGCTTGAATGGAAACAGCCTGCTAAACCCTGATTCTTTTTCGTGGGAATCAATCTACAGCGAACCACAGATCATGTTAGAATTCCCTCTCACAGGTCAGAAGCGACAGATAACACCGTACGCGCTGGGCCGCTTTATCCGACCGAGAAAGCACCACCAGGCAACTGTGGGCCAAATGCCCAACTTGTATCATGTCTCGCTCGCACCTGGTCGTTGGAATACCGTACGGTAACGGATCGTTCTGAACGCCATCGCAGTTTTGCTGCCTGTTTGATGAGCGCGGCCCGCGTGCGAGCGCGATTTTGCTGTCGGCCACGAACTTCGTGACGGTCGAGAAGCGGTGCTTATCGAAGAAGGCATGGGCGCACTTAGGATCGTGCTCCAATGCAAGCGCGAGCGTCGCAGCATCACCTTCAACGTCCGTGATGGAGGCAGGAGGGTACGTCGTGTCGGAAACCCGAGCCCCAAGCGTCTTCGAGATGTTTCCGACCAAGATATCGACTCCTGATGCGGTGAGTTGCTTTTGTTTGGTGGTCGCATCTTCGTCAACGAGGCAAAGACTAGAAGCCAGATGCTGGAAGACTACCGTACGGTTGGCAGATGCGACTGCTAACGCCCACAATGCTCGAGATGCCACTCGCTACAAGCACAGAACACAGACGGAAGGTCAGCTCGCCGCATTTCTCCAGATTTGGCTTGTGCTCGTACGTACCGATAAAATTGGCGACGAACGCCGTGAGTACATCAGTAAACGTTCGAAGAATTTGGGCTTCAAAGCGGAAACGAAGCCCATTTCATGGATGACTGAGCCGAGGGCAGTGACCAGATTCCCAAGCGAAGAGACATAGAGAACGACTTGGTGCTCTGGCACGTGAGACCGATCGCGGATGAACGTCTACAAACCGATGAAATGAATGTGAGCTCGCTGTCTTCGTCTCCGATAGCAAACCAACGCCGTTATACTCAGTACGTACCAGCAGATAGAGAAGAAGTTGCGCCACTTCAGCATAAAGATGCGCCGACTTGACCATTGGAGCAATAGCTGAACAGACCGAGAGAAGTTTCAAGTCCGTGAGGAACAACTCCAAATCTTGAGCATCCCGCCACTCGTGTGCTACCCAGAACTCTTCGATCCGCTTTTCGAGCACCTTGCGTGGTGATTCCATCCTTTCTTCCTTTTCAAGCGTCAGTTTCTGGTACCACGTGAGAACAGGAGCCGCATCTCGAAGCTCGGCACCAAACAGGGGCTCGCCAGCGTCCCCAACGTGGATACTCAACTGTCGTCGAGTGAGCGACTTCTTCGCTCCCAGACGAATACCTCCAACAATCGCGCTGAAGGATCGTGGGTATGCAATCGTTCGCGAAGGCCCCCAGAATCCGCCGTTGTGAGCCTGAAGGTAGAAAGCGGCAAGCGCTCTTCCGGTCAACACTTGGTCCCCGACAGAGATATCCATCACCAGCAGCTCATGTAGTGCTGACTCAATCCCAATATCCGCCAATATCCACGTGACTGCTGCATTGCTCAACAGCCACGTCACCCCGATCAGTAGCGGTCCCCTCCACAGCTCCACGTAGCCCTCCATTCGGGTTGTGGGACACAACAGGATCACAAACAGCTGGAGTATCGAGCTGGTTTGCCTGTTTGGTGTGGTGGAGACCGCGTGTTCCTCGCTCAATAGTGACGGATCAGGAGGTTCCGCACGGATGATCCGGTCTTCATGGAGAATCATGCTCGCAGCTATTGCGCTCAAGTCACAGCGTTGCTTGACTTCCACGATCGCCGTCAGAATGGTCACCAGGAGGTTGAGGAAACTTCCTGGAGCCGTCATCCACAACGAAAGCTTCACCGCCGCGTCGAGAAGGTGTCCACACAACTGCATTAGCTGAATCTTCGCCGACCGGCTCGCAGCCATCTCCACAAGCTTCAGTAACCGAGGCACGACCAGGTCACACGCGTCCAAGCACGTTTCCAAACCCAAGGCTGCTTGCTGGAGAAGGTCGAGAAGTGTCGCGCTCAGGCTGGCTGTCGAAGTTAATTCGATTGGCGTTTCTGACGACTTCACTCTCCACTCAACCGCCACGAGCAGATCTAGCGGCCCTTGCATACGTAGCGATGCCCACAATCGACCCTGCGGTGTGTTCAGTAAGGCGCAGAGCAGATTCGTGACCCCAGAACTCGCTGAGAGACTAGCTGATACATGACCTCGACAGCCGCAGCCACAATACACTTGGTCACGTTCGACGAACTGCGAGCAAAAGACTCGTGTGTGAAGGCGGTCGAGCACCAGCAACAGCACTTTGACGTGGCCAGGAGAGCGTAGCCAGGCTTCCGGCTGCACAAAATACTTCATCCAATCATCACAGTGGACGAGAAACCCTTCAAGCGTGCACGCCGTGCCAGTGGCGATGACAGTGCAGAGAGCATCCTCGAGTTGTGTACGATGTCGACTGGAGTCCGGCAAATCGTCGATCGCACGTTTTAAGTAGCGCAAGCCGTCGACTGATAGAAATTTTTTCTGCAAAAAAGTATCGAATCGTGAGATGCCAATGAGAGACGCCTCCAAGATCCAGATTGCACGAACTCACCTGAAGTCCATTTTCAGCACCATCTTCGTTCCGTCCTATCGATTCAACGTTTGAATCGGCTGAAGCAAGCGACACAAGTGTGCGAACAGCAGCGTCGGCTGTTTTCTCTTCTGCGGCGCTTCCTCGAAACTTGACAACTTCGTTCAACAGTGAGATGTTGAACGCCGTGATTGTTGAATCAGCTCTTGGGAGTAGTGGCAGCAGACTTTGCAGGAAGAACACGATGTCCACACGCGGGTAGACTAGACCAAACCCAACGGTATGGATCCTGGAGCTAACATGGCGGCCGAACGGGACTGACTTCCATGTCTCTTGTCGTTGAGTGGGCAGGCTCTGGATGAGAAATCGGAGTCCCCCAACTGACACAAATGAGTGAAGTACTTCTGGCGACGCTGAACAGACGAATCGGTTGAGCGCGTTCACCGCATTACGCGTCGGAGTGAAGGGGTCGCAACTCTCCAATGACGAGCAATCGATTGCAGCGGCATGGATGCGAATGGTGACACGGATAGCAGCGATGTCTTCGTTTCTTGAAAGGTGGAAGCCGATCGATAAGGAGTGTGCTTGGGGATGCGTGTGGACGACAACCGAGGGCGAGGTGAAATCGATCTTTTCCTGCAACCATTGCGCGTGGAGGACGTTGAGGCCAACGGCACAAACGACGTTGGATTTCTTCGACGACTTCATCGTGCTCTGAAACTGGCGGAATGCAGTGGATGCATCCTTCTCAGCCAGTAGCAGCTCGTCCTCCCATCGGGTGCCAACGTTCCGAAGATCGATTGAATGGCGAACGTACACATACTCCAAGGCGATTGAGGCATCTCCATGGAAGGTATACCTGCGATTTGAAAGCGTGCAGGATAAGCTGAATGATACAAGACTCAACTGCCAGAAGGTATCACTTACCAGTTCTGTGTCGGCGGAGGCACCATATCCGGTTGATCCCAGCGAGGTTTCCTGAACAAGCCGTACACACTCGCCAGTAGCCTTGTTTGATGGGCCGTATGGCTAGAGTGTCTCCCACTCACGTTCAGTCTTGGCAATCCATGTAGCTTCCTCTGGGCATTGACGCTATCGAGCTCGCATACCTTGATCGCAAACGCTCGCAAAAATGCGTCGAACGAATCGGAAGACCACGAACGCGTCTCCACTTCAAGCTTCGTAAGCGCGACATATCGTTGAATTGCCTTACTGGTGACGTCAGCGTTGGCAGTGACAGCCATGTCGCTGATCGACATGGTGACTTGAGCGGCTTTCTTCTGAAGAAACTTGATGAAGGCTGGCAGGAATACGTCGCTGTGGAGTAATACACCTTGGTTGTGGCGTCCACGTCGAAAAGAACGCAATCGGTCTTCAACGATCGTCCATGACGAGTAGTCGTCAACAGTAGGGTAAAAGAAAAGTTCCATGCGTCGCCACTCGCTCGGGTCGAGAGTCACCATCTTCTGAATCACCCACTTCACTCGTAGCTCCCGCGACGGAAGCAGCTGCAGCTTTATGTCGCCAAACGTCGCGAAATATCTCTGCACCACGAAATAGAGAACTTCCAGTCCGTCGGAAAGCCAGCGCTCCAGCTCCGTACACGATTCTGTGGAGATGCTGCTAACGATTCGACTCAGGATGCTGCGTTCGTTGTCGGATAATCTGAATGCACGCCTACCGCCGAGTTCCGCGAGGTTCTGAAAGCTCGCATCACCCACTTTCTCGATTATCTCTAGTCGCATCATCGTCAACTTCGTCCATCCAACGAAATCCGCCACGAAATTCAACGCAGCTTCAAAAAGGCGAAGCTGAGTCGCGCCTGAAGATCCAGTCACTGTCACTTCAGACAGAGATTGTTCCACGTACGATGCCAGTGAGTCTTGAACTTGTCCCCAATCATCGTTTGACCAAGCGGAAAGCTCCTCTTCTAAACCGAGGAGTGCGCCGTTCAGTGCCGTTACGGAGTGATCGATACCATAGTGCCGAAAAGCGGATTCAAACTGCGTCTGGGAAACGAGGACCTCGGAAGTCGGCCAGTCAGCGTGCACCGACGAGTCACGTAAGTCTTGCTGTTCCGCTCGACGAGATGGAGATCGAGAAGATGCATTTGAAGCTACTGCAGACTTGAAAAGGTCGACTAGACACGCCATAGAAGCGTCGACGTAGGCTTCGGATGGATGGAAGCCTTGTCGGTGCGGAGATCTCACCTTCGAATCGTTTTCCGTATCCATTATTTCCAGCTTTTCAGACGCTTCAGCCGTGATGAGAACTTGGACTTGTTCGTCGGTTAGTTCTTGGGTGTTGACCGGGGGTCGTCGCGCGCGTTCTTTACGAGTTTCCACAGCCTCATCACGCTTCACTGAGGTTGTCGGTCGAGTTTCTGTTCGCACATTCCCAGGCTCCAGCGATGGTTGTGACGACGTACTTAAGTCAGCGACTTCACACTCATGTTGATCTCGCACTCGTTCATCGCCATGCCGCGGACGGGTAGGCGTTGCAACGGGCATCGTGGCAATATCGCTCTTGGTGAGTGTACCTTCAATATAACCGGACACGGTGGCTTCCGGCTGATTTTTGTCATCCACATTGCTGGTGTCGCTGGCCACAACCGTATCGACGAAAGACAGCGGCTGCACCACCGCTGACAGAACTGGCATCGACTTCGGAGATTCTGCTTCGTCCTCACGCTTCGGGCTGACAGTCTGCACTGGTGCAGACTGGTCAGAGTCGCCCAACTCCACAATCGCCGAATACTCGTCGTCAGCTTCAGATTTCTTCGCCGCTCTTTCGTTTGCTACGCTTGAAGTTGGACTGAGTGAGACGACTACATCCTCATTCCGACTTGGTGTGGAAGCAGAACTTATGGCTGTCGGAGCCTTTTCTGGCACAGCGTGGGGTTTAGAGCGAACCCGATTGACCGTCTCCCTGCTTGCTTGACTTGAGAATGGTAGTTTCGGCGTAGATGATACGTTGTCTTCATGAACAGGATTCATGTAATTCACGGGCTTCGCGCTCTCTTGAACTCGATCCATCGATTCTCCTGCTTCAATCTCTCTGGTAATCGTGCTCGGGAGCTTGGGAGGCACGCCTGCTGTGCTGACGCTTTGGCTAACAGGCTCCGCTCTGATGTGGATCGGACCATCAGCCTCTTTGTGGCTCTTTGATTGTTTTGTTCGGCTGCCTCCAAACTCGAGTCGGAGCTCGATGTTTCCCGCAACCTTAAGAAAGCTGAGACTCAGCCTGCGGATGAAGCTGTCGAACCGTTTACTCGCATCTTCCGAACCACCTCCCTGCACTTGCCTTTCCGGCGCCATGACCTTGAACGTTGTCGTTGAGAACTGCAACGCTGTGGTACTTCGGCCCGCAAACTCGCCTTCCAGGACGTGAGCAATCACGGAAACACTTGTATCCCGAATCTCACGGACCACGACGTCGCACACGCTCCCGTCGCGTAACGTTCTTCGGCTCAATTTCGTCTCCAGAATATCTGGGATACTGGAGGGTGATTGAACTGGCACGGAGTTGCTGGGTTCCGCGCGCGAGGACTTGGTCGTCGCCGTAGCTGAGCGTCTTGCAGCGACGACACTGGCAGTAGTCGGCTTCGCGCGTAGAGCAGCGCTCGTCTCACGTTGCTTCTGAGCCGACAACGCTTTGTCCGGTGCCTTGTTCTCTGCGATTGACTCTGCTGGAGGCGCGGTAGTGGTCGGCGTCTGGACAGCGACGATCGCGAGCACCTCGAAGTCCGCAGGGTCCACGTTCGCCTCGTCGTTCTGATCGATCGGCACTCGCAGTGCTGGGTGGTAGAACACGTACGCGCGTTTGTGCGGCAGCGGGTAGAACTGGTCCACGAGAGCCCTCGCGTCCGCCAGCGTCGCGCCGCGCAGGAACTCGAGCGTGCCGAGCGACTCAGCAATCGAGCCGTCGACCCGCCACCGCTGCAGCGGCTTGCTCACCCACACGATCTCACGTCGGCGTGGCGCATCGTGGCGTCTGTGCGCGGCGGCGCGCGGTGGAGACGGCGAACGCGTCGCCCCAGCTCTTGCAGCGGCATCAACAGCGTGCTTGGGAGGCGAACGCCGCCGTGGGGACACATCGCCACGCGCCAAACGTTCCTGCAGGGCATGCACTTCGTCGAGGGCCGCGAAGACGGCGGCGTTGACGTTGTTGGCGTTGGATTTGTTGGCGTTGGCGTCCATGGTGGCGTGACGGCGCCGACCGTCTTTTCAGCCAACTTCAATTTCTCGCTGGACCGTGGGCTTGGATCTGGCGCAGATCGCTGTATTTTCATTGGCTGAAAATATTCCGGAATTGATGGCGGTCGCTCGCAGAGTGATGGTCGCGGTTGCCGCCCCCATTTCCGTCAGCTGGGACCACGACGCCATCGCCATCACGCGGGAATAACGAGAACATGATGGAGACGAACGCGCCGCTAGACGCCGTGAAGCGCGAGCCAGGCGACGGACATGAAGCCCAGAGTGCCTCCTCCGGCAAGAGAGACCACCTACGCGCGCTCCTGGACCACGCCAGGCAAAGCCGCGGAGCGCCACGCCCGCCAGAGACGGCGTCCGCGTCGGCGCCCGTCAAGGGCGAGCCTTCTTCCGCGTCGGACGCACATAGAGAGGCATCGTCGCATCCACAGAGCGGTGGCGACGCCTTGGCGACGAAGCGCGTCATCCAGTTGAACGGGTCGCGCGACAGCCGCCGTCCGGAGCCGCTGGCGTTTTTGCCGACTCCACGAGGCAACACCAAGCAATCCGAGCGAGAGACTGCGTCTGCATACCACCCACCGAAGACGTCGCCCATTCCGAGCCAAGGCGGCTTGCTCCCGACGCCAGCGGTGCCGTTGTCCCACAAACAGGCTTACGCAGCGCCGATAACCGCGTCTGGCCGAGAGCGACACACGTTTCCGCATGCGTCTCACGCGCCTCCACCAGCCCCAGTCCACGCGGCGCCCATGCGTGCGCCGTCCCCTTCGTATGCTGCATCGTACATCCACCACCATCAGCAGCACTACGCGATTCCAACGCACATGGCCTCCAATGGTCAGGTTGTCTACGCGGCGGCTCCTGCCTCTCACCATGCGCCGACGTGTTCCTGCTCCCATGCATACTCTGTGGCGTCCAGTCAGATCGAAGAGAGCTACGACATGAGATGGCATCATTACCAGGGAAGTGCTCCGCCTTTGCTGGAGATCCCACCGCCGTACCAGCACCAGCACTCGTATCCTCATCCTCATCACCACGACGATGGAGGTGTGATCGCTACTGGTCCTTACGAGGACCCTGACGCTGTGGCTCAATCTGTCAACACTCAACTTGACCGCGCGCTCGCCCAGTCCATCTCTCCGACGATGAGTTCGACAACCAATTCTACGGATGCATCCATCTCGTCCGCCAACAATCTCGGCGGCCACCGGAAAGACAAGTCGAAACGACAATCGCAGTTAACATCCTCGACCCACGCAACCGTCCCCTTGACTACACCTCCCGCCAAGTCCACAACGGCCGAGCCGGAAGACGACTTTTCGAACCGTTCACCAACACTGTCACTGGAAGAGTACGAAGACCACGAGCTGCACAGCAACTTCGTCCACACTGTCCACATGCTCATCCCAGCGGATTCGTTTGGCTGCTTAGTGGGGCCTCGAGGGGCGATCATGAAGCAAATCAACGCCGCCAGTGGGTGTACTCTCTCGGTTCGTGACGCCAGTTCGTTCCCTTTCGTCGAATTCGACCGTGTGCTCCGTGTCTACGGCAAACCGAACGGCATCTGTCTTGCGCAGCGCCTAGTGGTCGAGCGAATCCGCAAGTATCGCGAGCTGAAGAATGACACCAGCTACGTGAGCATCGCAGATGATCCGCTCGTGCCTCTTGGCGAAAACTTCGTCACCAAGTCCATTCAAGATGCTGTACAATCCAACGCGGATGAGGACGAAGAGAGTGAAGAGAGTGTGATCGCTGAGAGCGGTCAGCTCCGTTGGCTTATTCACGTGGACAACGTTGGGAAGATCATGGGATCCGAAGGCCGCATTCTCAAGGCCATTGCGCGAGACACCAACACCGCCCTCAAAGTTTCTCCTATTCGAGAGATGGTTCGTGGCAGCTGTGAGCGAACTGTGATCATTTCAGGTGCGCCCAACGACATCAAAAGAGCACGTGCTGTGGTGGAAGAGAAAGCTGGTGGTCGCCTTGAGACTCGCGGCGTCAACATCGGCAAGTCCGGTCAGTATTTTGTCGTCCCCCACTTTGTGGCTGGGTTTCTCATTGGGCCACAGGGCTCGCGGATCAAGAAAATACGAGAAGACACCGGCGCCAGCATCCAGATTCCGTCTCAAGATGAATTGCCACTGGGATACCGAAACCGCACGCTGCACGTCCAAGGAACTACCGACCAGGTAGAGAAAGCCTGTGTCAGCATTCGCCGCCGCCTCAAGTCCTATCTAGGGTCAGCGGATGCAATCAAGTCCTCGTCAGAGGACGAGATCGCTTTGCAGCTTCTCCTCCCTGTGCGGATTTGCAGCTCTCTTCTCGACCAACGAGGACGTCTGATCCGCGAAATCAATGACAAGGCTGGTGCTCACGCCCGCTTCCTGCAAGCTCAAGATGAAGAACACCGTGTGTGTGTGCTGTACGGTGATATGCCCAAGGTGTTTCGAGCGCAGCGGCTGATTCTTCAGTTTCTGGCAGGCGACGCTATCGCCAACAAGCGCTCTGGTTCGGGTGGTGTCCCGCCTCGAAAGCGAAAGAGAATGGATCGAGCTGGTAGCGATGAGGAAGAAGACGACGGAGACGATGCAGACGACGAAAGCGACGTCTTGGAAGACTCAGATGACGAAGTCGCCACTCAGCCATCGACAGGAAGATCGCGAAAACGCCGTCCAGCTGAAGAATCAGGTAGAGTGGTGATTCATTACTCGGATCCAACAACGAGCCGACCCCCTGCTCAACGGCGAGGTTCAGCAAATCCACGGGCGAGAGGACAGCGGCTTGGTGGAGCTAACAACCGCAACAAGCGACGTCGCTGAGCACGTCCGTGTCCCTCGGCACTCACTATGGCCGACGAAGCTTCCGTCAACTACACCGATGGGCAGCTCTGTGACTGCTTCTGTGAGACTACCATCGAGATCGGCTGGAAGGCAGATCGCCTCAAGAACCAGCGATGGGCCCGGCTCTTCGCACATCTTCACTTGCCATCTCCGCTGGCCATGCCCTACGACGAGACGCGCAGCAATCAGCCCTCGTGACAGATCGCAGACGGCACCGGAGTGAAAAGGTTTCTGGTGGATGATTGTTCACCGCACGAAAATAGCGCTGGTCCCAGCATCAAATCCGAGCTCCACCTGCGGAGGCGAGTGAACAGTCAGTGAAGCCCTTCAGCGATCAGTCTTCCTTCGCACCATGGCCCACCTCAGTACGCGCAGGTTGCAGTCGTCCATGTGAGAATCAGCCACACTGACTCGATCGTTGCTCGTGTGCTTGTGCGGCATCGTGCTATTTGGTTAGGCGAACGTCACGAGTACGCGAAGCGCCGTCGCGACGAACTGATCCGCGATCGCTCTCTGGCACTCGCAATTCGAACGGGTTACCCTGAGAAATTCCACTCATCCAAGCCATCGCGTGCAGCAGTGCCAGTGCCAGCGCTATCTGCTGCGGAGACTCTGATATCAGTGAGTGGGCTTGCATCTGCGTGAGATGAGTATGTGTGGGGACGATCCACCTCTAAATCTTGGCCCAGGAGACGAAGAAGTACTCCGATGAAGATCTCGCTGCAGCGGTACGTCCCATCCACTGTCGTTAGTGGGTGTCCCTCTCCATGACTGACGCTGAACGATGGTGTAACCCTCTCAGCAATTGCGCTGTCAAGAAAGACTGAAGAGCGCTCGTGAAAAGGAGACTCGCGCGCGTCGACTCCAACGTGAGTTGGAACAAGAGCAGCAAGGGCGCGACCATTCCTCTGTTTCCGATGCAGCCGCGATGGCTGCCCAACGCATTCGGGATCGCAAGGACAAAGAGCGGCGTTTGGAAGAAGAAGAGATCGACCTGCTGATCTCCCAGCAGACTTCCTCGATCAAGGCCATGAACATCGCGCGGTTGCTTTCGCCTCGCTTCGAGGAACGAGTCGAGTTCGCACCTTCGGTGACCAAGTATTCCTCAGAGGAAGAGCGAGTCGTGCATCTGCTCACCAACCAGCGCGTGGGTACGTTCTACCAATGAATACCACCCAAATCCCCCTCTCAACTGTCGCTTAATTAGAAATTTGCGCGGAGACTGTGCTTGCTCTTGACGAGCGCATTCCCATATTTCGTGTGCTGCGTCTCGCGCCGGTGGCGGTCGCGGTCGGGCTCGCGGGGCTCCAGGTCTCGCGTGTAGAAGTCGCGTTGCTGTGTGGTGGAAAACCGACTGCCCATGTAGAGTTTGTACTTTTCAGGCTCCGTCAAGCTTTCTCGGTGGGCCCATTTGTCGGCCAGAGCCGCCATTTTGTCTGGCGATCCACCGTGTGCTGGGCGAGGGAAGAGCTGCTGGGTGTACTTGCGACAGAGCTTTTGAGTCACTTGAACAAGGCGCTTCTCGAGTTCCTGTCGTTGTTGGCGGAGCGCAGCAACCTGCGGATCTTCTTGCTCAGCGACGACGCGTATTGCCTTTGGAGGAGCCGCAGGTGAAACTTGCTGGCGCACAGCGTGGTCGAGGGCGTCGCGGTCTCCGCTTGGGCCGTTCGGTTTTGAATGGCGCGTCGGAAGCGCTGGAGCTGACCAACTGGAGTGGAGCTCTTCATCATGTCCGTCATTTCGCAGCAGACGCCCACCTTTGAGGGTTCGCACTACCGGTGTCCCAGGCACGTACTTCTGCTTGGGCCGATCCAGCAGCTCACCGAGTGTAGCCATGTTGGCAACCTCCCGAGGGGCCTAGAAAGGGCGAAGCCATTAGACGCGTAGCCACCTTTCAGCCTCATTCCGCGCTTACATTGGTGGCGTGATTGAGTCGCTTGAGCTCGCGTTGCTGCTGCTTGGCAAGCGCGATCGTGAGCATCTCATGGCGAACAGCGTTGGATACGAATGGCGACGGCTCGCAGGCGTTCTCGTACGGGATGCGCTTGAGCAAGTCGAGCGTTGAGCAGCCCCCGCCCGTGACGGGGTCAAGCACGACCTCCCATGCATTGGTCGCCGCAGCCGCCATGCTTGGCGGTGGGCTCATCAACTGCACACAGCGACCGGCACTTCTGCGACAGAGAGAGCGCCCACGCCCAGGGCCGTCGGTGTCCCGAAGCCGCTGCTTGACATCGTCATATCTCTGTAAAAATAGCCAGATAGCCTCAGCGTCGTGGCTCAGGACGCAGGGTGGGCGTGGTCCATCAGCAGCTGCAACGTCGTCTTCCTGCCCTCTGATACCGAACAGGTCCAATGGATGAAAGAACTGCCTCAGCGAATGGCACTGAGGAGGAGAGGAAGCCATGGGTGCCATCCCCCTCGGTGACGATGCAGAGCCTCAGATGCCAATTTGACATCTCCACTGCACCCGTCTCTTCAATCGTCCACGATGGTCATGCCACTGCCAGCGCACTTGCGTCTGCCGTCGCCAACGGCAAAGCCAGTTGCGCCGCACACTGAGCAGCACCACCCACGCTCGCCGATCAAGAAGCACCTTCAAGCGACCGCTACGGTGAGCACGAAGCAAGCAACCTCGTCGAAGGTCGGCTCGCCGCAGAAACTCAAGGCCACGGTGGCGCAGAATGGCGGAGTGGCTGCTCCTGCGACGCCCCCGACACTGGAGACCGCCGTAGCCGAAGCCCGAAGTGGCCGCTTGCGAGCAGGTACCCTCCAAGCTGTGCTGGGACTTCTGAATCGTGACGATGACGTGCTGCAGCAACTGCTGCCGCTGCTGCACGTCTTGGCCTCGCTTCCTCTGCACAGGGAGAGTACTCAACAGCAGTGCATGGCGATGCTCCAGCAGCTCCAGGATCACGATGACGTCGAAGGCAGCGTTGCTGTCAGCCCAGGTCACGTCCGTGGCACTTCAAATGCCGCTGGTCGATCCAAGATGGCAGCTCGTCTGCCAGCATCACTTCGGGACAGTGGCCGTGCCAAGAGCGCAGTGAGTCTGCAGCACTGCAAGGAGTTCCTGCTCGCGTGTGCGAACGAGATCCACGAGCTGGAGGAAGTGAACCCGTGGTTTGACTACGCGGAGGAGACCAACTCAGAGATTGCGGCCGTGCTTGCCCGTGGCTCCACGCACCAGCAGCAGCAGCAGCGTCCATGTCAGCGTGCAGGCAAGAAGACGACGAATGTGCCAGCCATCAGGCAGGGCGCGGTGTTCGATTATGAGTCCACGGTCGGGTCCAGTTCAACGCTCCACACTGCGGCGGATGCTTTCGACGACGGCGATGCTGAAGTTGAAGACACGGGGGCGTCCCAAGGCAGTCAGTTGTCGGAGCTGCTCTGTCGCACCGCGGATGTCGACCGAAACGAGACGACGAGCAGCTTTGAGCCACGGTCGACACTGTCGCTGGTGGACCGCGTGGCCTGCCGCCGAGTCTTCCGCGTGTGGCAAGGACAGCCAGCCAGTCGTGCATCGCCAGTGGGGCGTGACGCCGCTGTGGTGTTCCGTGCGTTTGCTGCGCTGAAGCACAACCGTGCGGTCTCGAAGCTGAGTCGTAGCCGGAAGCTGCGGGCCTTTACGGGTCTGAAGAGCCTCGTGAAGACCCCGTCGACCACCAAGGACGCTCCGCAGACCCACACGCGTGCCAAGGCAGCGTCACGTGCGCTGGTGCTGATGTACATGCACTGGGACTTGGTGCTGCTGCTCGTCATCGCGTGCTTCGTGCACTTCTTCATGAAGTGACCTGCTGAAGTCGCAAGCTGAGACCGACGCCGGCTTCGGAATGAACGCACGCATGCTTATACTGTATTTTGCCAGTGACATAAATCCCAAACAGCTACTGTCCTCTCGTTTCGATCCTCGAGGCTTGTGTGTCTACGCGGCAGGGGAAGTGGGTTTGCGAAGCTCGCATTAAATTAGGTGGATTGTGGTCCGACCCCAACGACTGGGCGTCCGCTCGGCTCGTGTGGCGTTTACCGCAGCAGACCTCCCGACGCTCTCATGAGCCCGTCGCCCTTTCCGGCCAAGAGCGTGCCGTTGGGCACCACCAGGTCCGTATAGCGGCCGGCGCCAGCGCTCTGCACAGCCAGAGCGACGTGGAGACAGCGAAGCCACTCCTTCATCTCGGCTTCCGAGTACGCCGACAGCAGCACGCGGCGGCCCTTGGTCTTGATGGCGAAGCGCCACATCGTGGCCTGGGAACCATCGAAGATCGAGTCCCGTGGCATTATCTCGATGGACTTGGGCGAGCACGTCGCGAGGTCGATCTCTCCGCGTTTCCGACCGTTCTCTTCCTTGAAGAACGTCAGTTTGGTGCTGGTAAGCTCCACGAAGCGCACTTTCCATCCGCCATTCATGAAATAGAAGCCCTGTTTAAACAGCAGCCCGCTCTTGATGACGGCGCCGGCCCTGGAGCCGCCCAAGAAGTCCATGTCGCCGCCAGCGGCCATCGCGGCCATGTTGGCGTGCAGCGTCGCGCGCGGATCCACGAGGAAGCCGTCCTCGTCGATGATGGTGGTGCGCGGCAATCGCGTGAGGTCGCCCAGAATCACGTCGCTCTCCTCCTCGGGGTCTTCCTCGTCCGCTTCCAGCAGCGGCACGTTGGCCTGCACGGGTGCCTCCAGCAGGACGTCGTCTTCGTCCTCTTCCTCCAGCGGCGCCAGCTCCTCTTCCTTGGATTCCTCTTCGCCCTGGTACAGCTCGTCCAGGAAGCTGCTGCGGTAGTCTTCGGAGAACCGTCCGTGGTCCGAGTCGTCGTCGCTCGTGTAGTAGTCGAGGCTTATCCTGCTGCTCCTGTTCACGGACTCGCGCGCGTACTGCTGCTGCTGCTGCTGCTGCTGGGCATTGCCGTAGGGCGAGTGCGCGGCCTGCGCCACGGAATACCGGAGCTGCTGCTTGCTGTGGAGCATGGGCGCGGCGGGCGTGCGCCACGGCGAGCGGTGGTTGTAGGCCAGCAGCGACGGCCGCTCGCGCGGCAGCGCCGCCATGTCAGCCTCCATCACGGGCGCGTCGTCGAAGTACTCGACGGCGCGGCGCGCGGCCGTGTGCAGCGGCGCCATACTGGTGGACTGGCGCATGGGCGACGCGCGCGGGGAGCTCAGCGTCATGTACTAGACGTGCAGTCCGTCTAGTTGTCTATTGCCAGATGCGCTGCGCGGCGGATGGAGTCAGTCGGCGATCCGTCGGTGGCGGTGGCGGGAGGGACACTCGGCCGGAGAGCTGCTGGGCGGGCAGCGCCGCGCGCTGATTGGCTGGACGGAGAGTTTCAGAAACAGGTCGGCCGCACCAGCTGACGACCAAGGACGGGGTAGGGGACCTGTCCAATCCAGACCCAGGCAGACTTCGGACGAGTCTGTGTTGGTGAGAAGCTCGGCTCTTGGGGTGGCTGACTGGCTGCTTTGAAGTGCGTGAAGTGGGCGACTCGCGCTGGAATGGCCATGGCACTGGATGGCAATCTGGGCGTGAAGCTTGGCAGCGGAGTGCCACGTGCTGCGACAGCCAGCCCAGGCGTTTTCGTGGATGCCAGGCCCAGGCCCTGGAGGCTGCGCGTGGTTTCTCGTGGGTGCGAGCGTGTTGTTGCCTGTCGTGGCGCTGACACATTGTGGAGTTCTATGCACTCGGACGCAAGACGGCGCAGTGCTGCCTTGTCTGCGATCCCCAGTCATCTCCACTTCGAATAGACAGACAGACAGACAGACAACGGAGGCATGCTCTCTCTCTCTACCGTCGGGATCCGGATGCGTGGAGTTACTCACGCGACCACAGTGATTCCGCCACGGCGCGCCGCATTTTCAGATTATCGGACGCCGCACCCACACAGAAAGCTCCGGTCAGTCGGCACGCACGGAGTGTGCAACGGCGCCAGGATCCACCTGATCATTGAGCTGCCGTGAAGTCGAAAGGGCAGTGGTCGGTGGAAGTTACTTGACTGAATAGAAGACCCGTTTTCAATAGTAGAACCGTATAGTAAATGGATCAGTTAGGGTACGCTCGGCGATATGTGACCCCAGTGGACAAAATGGACGCGGTGGTCTTCAAGAAGAAGAGCAAGAAGAGCGACGCGGCGTCGCGGAAGCGCGCGCGAGCGGACGACGCTTCGGACGCAGAGCAAGATGTGGAGGATACGCTGCAGACCATAGAGGAGCTGCTGGAGGACCAGAAGCTGCGCGCGCAGCTGCTGCGTGACGAGCTCAAGAAGCAGAGCCAGGAGACGGCCAAAAAGGCGAACGAAAGCAGCGCTGTGGCGGCGACGCCTGAAGCGCAGTACGGGTTGCACGACCCTAAACGAGACGGCGCTGCTGGGCAGAAGCTGCTGAATCTGCTGGACGGTCAGTTCACGGGGCAGAGCGAGGTCACGCAGCGGGATCAGTACGAAGAGCTAGCGTACGTTTGATGTTGGATTGTGCTGGGTGATGAGTGGTGGTGTGCTGCGCGAGGCTGAACGCTGTTCATGTGGACCTGTTTCAGAAACAAGTACATTGAAGAGCGATTACAAAAGCGCACGAAGGCTGATAGCCAAGATGCTGCAGCACCGCCGACAGTCCTGACGGATGAAGACGCCTTGTACGCAGAACTCCGTCAGGAAGTGGCTGGGGCCAAGGCGCAATCGCAGGAATCAGCAGACGGCGGCGTGCTGATCTGGAACACGGGCATCGCAGAGGTGGAGCTGCCGTCCGAATACCACGAGAAGACCGTGCGTGAGACGCAGCGCGCACTGGACAGAGAGATCGCAGCGGCCAGCGGCAAGGGCTCCAAGGTGGATAGCTCTGCGCTGCCAGCCAACTTCAGCACCGACTTCAACCGCCATCGCAGTGACTACATTGGCCAGCTCAAGGCCCTGAGCAGAGGTGCAGTTCTGAGAAGATGCTTATGCAAACGCGTAGACACTAACGCAGTTGGTTGTGATCCCCATAGACGAACAGCGCGAGCGCGGCTTCGTGGCGGCGCCCAAGAAGCATCAGCCGAGCGACGATCAGGCCGTGGCGCGCTTCCGCAAGATGGAGAGTCGCCGCCGCCACAATTGAGATAGTGTACTGATACAGGATAATAGATTTCGCCACACGGTTACACCATTCGAAAAAAATGGTTACGATGGAAATGGTGGGGTACACTGTACCTCGTCTCTGACTTCTTCCTCATCGCGGGCAGCAATTGACAAGAGGGGAACACGAGGACGACATACATCATGAGCTGGCTGTGGGGCAACGAGACGACGGAGCAGGCGCAGATCGTGGTGAGCGCGCTGCAAACGGAGCTGGACGAGCGCGAGCTCAAGATCCAGGCGCTGGAGGCGGCGCTGCGGCGCGAGCAGCAGGAGTTCACGCGGCTGCTGGCGGGGGAGCTCAAGGAGCTGGAGGCGCGCAAGGCGGCGATCGAGGCAGAGCTGGGTGAGGTGAACGCGCTGATCCAGGAGAAGCAGGCGCTGATCAAGGGAGGCGGCAAGAAGAGCTCCAAGAAGAAAGAGAAGAAGGCCAAGGAGACCACGGCGGTGGCCGCGACAGAGGCGAAGCCGAAGCAGAACACGCCCAAGGCGGCGGCGGCGGTGGCAAGCAATGCGAATGCAGCGCCTGCAGCAGATGCGGCCGGTGAACGCGCGCTGGCCAAGCCGAAGACCCTGCCGATGGACGCGGAGCTGGCCAAGATCGCCAAGGTGGAGCCCAACGTAGCCTTCATCATCCAGCGGAGCACGGTACGAATAGATGCAACAGCGACTGCTATGGGGACCCAAGGGATTGACGAATGAGATGTACGTGTGCCATAGAATGCGAATACGGTGGTGTACGCAGGCAGCCTGACGAGCGACAAGCAGCTCGACAGCGCCAAGCCCATGGACGTGTACTGGATCATGTACGAGAAGAGCGGCTCGCCGCGCGAGGAGCTCAACATGATCGAGCGCAACAGCGCGTACGGCGTGAGCTGCGCGCCGTCCAAGACGACCCGCGGCCACTACGCGGCGTCGCTGGCGTCGCTGAAGGACCGCGACTGCACGCTGCTGATCGACGAGCACGGCAACATCCAAGCGCGCACGACCATCAACGGCAAGAAGAACATGGTCATGCGCCGCGTGTTCGTGCAGATGACCAGCAGCTGGGGCATCCCGACTGTGGACTACATTGAGATCTTCGGCGTCGATCCGCAGACGCACGAGCCTGTGTACGAAAAGAAACTCAACAAGTAGGCGTGGCGTAGCAACTAGTACGGAATAGAATCGTGAGTGCGTGCATGTCTGCGTGGATCTATTCGGCTCTACAGTCCTCGGTGCATCATCACCAGGGCAGACGTGCCCAGCGTCGTCGCCAACAGACCGCGCAGCACGCTGTCAGGCACGTGGTGTGTGACGAATTTGGACGTGAGATACACACCGGCACCCAGCCCCACGCCCACACGGAAGGCCGTCGGTAGATGGATGGCCTTGGCTTTGATGCTGAAGTAGGCTGACGACCCAGCCATAGGCACAACTGCCACGAGCGAAGTACCGATGATGGTTTCCTGCGGCATGCTGGTGGCGGCGGTCAAGTACGCTGTCATGAGGATGCCGCCACCCGTGCCGCAGAGACCGGCGATGAAGCCGGCGAAGCTGCCGGCAAGGGCGTAGTGCGCGTTGGCGCGGACAAAAGCCGGCGCGTCACGCGCAGCTTGGCTCCAATAGGACTGGGAATTACCGTCTTCAGACGAGGGAGATGGTTTGGCATTGAAGCGATGGAGCGCCAGGTCGAGGGGATGGGTGTCACGGTCGAACTTGGGCACGTGTGGACTGTTCTTGAGCACCATCAGCGGAGCGCAGGCCAGCATGCCCGTGCCGACGACGAGCGAGAGCCGCTTGCTGCTGAGCCGCTGGGCCAGTTGGACGCCGACGCGAGCGCAGAGGATGGACGGGATGGTGGTGAGCATCGCCAAGGGCAGGTTGCACGTGCCCGACTGCAAGTGGTCGTACGTGCCCAGCAGCACGCCCAGCACCACAGCGCCATGCTGCGTGCCGTTGATGGTCTGCTGAGTCATCGTGGAGATGTTGACCAGCGCGGGGATTAGCACCAGGCCGCCGCCCGCGCCTGTGAGAGCGGATATGGTGCCAGCGAGAGTGCCGACGGCTGCGCTTCGGCCAGTGGAGAGTCCGACGCCATCCTTCGATGGCTGTGGGTGGGGCGACGCTGAGCAGAACACGCGACGCGGCGGATGGCGAGTGGCAGCGCGTGGCGAGAGGCGCGTGTTGTGCGCTGCTGTCGGTGAACTTGTACAGACGGCACGGCGCATCGCCATCGCGGACGGCGGTGAAGCGTCGACGCGCTGGATCGATGGCGACTTCCGTTCTGTGCGTGGATGAGGAGATGAGCTTCTCACTGGTTCACTCGTTGAAGATGGGGTTTCGATTAAGTTAACGTCAAAGCAGTGCCACGCCGTTGCGCAATCGAACGTCATGGATGATAACGCCGTGCTCGCCTGTATGGATGGACGATTGGTCGGCGTGAAAATGGCGAGATGCTGCTCGGGACTGGGGATATGGAGTCTCTGTTCTGTTTGGGGAATGGCTGTTGGCTCTACAGTATCTACATGGTTTGGCTCTTTGGCTCACAGTCCCCGGCGCATCATGATGACTGCCGCGCTGCCGAGCGTCGTGGCCAGCAGCCCACGCAGCACCTCCTCCGGCACCTCACGCGTCACGTACTTGGACGTGAAGTACACGCTGCCTCCTAGCGCGACGCCCACACGCACAGCCGTCGGCACGTGGAGCGACTTGGCCTTGAGGTTGTAGTAGGACGAGGATGCGGCCATGGGCACGATGGACAGCAGAGACGTCCCGACGATCGCGTCTTGCGGCATGTCGCTGGTCGCGGTGAGGTACGCGTTCATGAGGATGGCGCCGCCCAGACCGAACAGACCGGAGATGAAGCCCGTGAGGCAGCCAGCGAAGAAGTATTTGGCGTTCACACGCACGAAGCCAGGGATGTCTTCCCGCACTCGGTCGACGTACGAGTGCGAGGGATGGTCTGCGTCGGAGCTGTCGGCGTTCGCGGCTAGAAACTGCGAGGATCGGTACCGCGTCACGTCGAGGGGATCGATCTTGCCATTGAACTTGGGGAAGTACTCGCTGTCCTTGAGCACCATGAGTGGCGCGCACGCGAGCATCGCCATGCCCACGACCAACGAGAGCCGCTTGCTGCTGAGACGGTGCGCGGCTTTCACGCCAATGCCAGCGAACACGAACGACGGCAGAGTGCTCAGCAGCGCCAGTGGGACGTTGCACGCGCCCGACTCGATGTGGTTGTACGCGCCTAGCAGCACGCTGAACGTCACGGCGGCCGACTGCGTGCCGTTGATGGTTTGCTGGCTCATGGCGGTGAGTTTGGCGAACGCGGGGATGAGCACGAGGCCGCCCCCGGCGCCTGTGAGTGCGGAGATCACGCCTGCGAAGCTTCCGACGGCGGCGCTGGCGCCCATGGAGAGCCCCTCGGCGGGCGGGGACGAAGTCTTTGGACGCGGCGCGGAGCAGAACACGCGGCGGCGGCCGGCGGAAGAAGCAGCGACGCTTGGCGAGTGCTGCGCCATCCTCCTCGTCGCCATGGCCGTTGCGGTGCGGGAGGCGGCGAGGCGAAGCGTCAGCGGCGAGAGCTGCATGGTGGCCGCACCGTGAGTTCTGTTCTGGTCTGACTCATCGGCTGCGTCAGTCAGCAGCCTGGTTTGACAAGCAAAGTGGGCGGGAACGTGCGGATTCTGATCACCCATTGGCTGAAATGTTGACTATTTGGACCAATGAAAGTGGTTTCTGGAGTCTAACTGTGGGTTGAAGTGGCCGCCCTGGCAGCAGCGTCCGCACTTTCTCTCTGCTGGTTACCCACGCCGCACACGCCGCGGGATCCTTTTGAATCGCTTGTTGTTTGCTTTGAAGTTGGAGAATCATAATGCAAGTCCTCCTATCGACGTGTCGGCCCCACCTGCTACGGTCACGGACGACAAACGACGGCAAGTGCGGCTACGCAGAGTGCACTGTTAGCCCAGGCAACGCGACTCGCAGAAGCTTCACTGTATACTGCGTCTACTGTAGTGTGTCACTGCAAACCTACACATGTTTTTGTCGGAGCTGGTGCGCCTCACAGGCCGCGTCGCATCATGACGAGCGCCGCCGTGCTCAGCGTGGTCGCGAGGATCGTCCGCAGCACGTCCTCGGGCACTTCGTGGGTCACGTACTTGGACGTCAGGAACACTCCGGCGCCCAGTCCACCGCCCACGCGCACAGCCGTTGGGATGTGGATGGCCTTGGCCTTGATGTTGAAGTAGGTCGACGACGCGGCCGTCGGCACGATGGACAGCAGCGACGTGCCGATGATGAACTCCTGCGGCATGTCGCTAGCCGCCGTCAGGTACGCCGTCATCAGAATTCCGCCGCCCAAGCCGCACAGGCCCGAGATGAAACCAGCGAAGCAGCCAGCGACGACGTACTTGGCATTCACGCGGATGAAGCCAGGCACGTCGCGACGCACGCGCTCCGTGTACGACAAGGCGGTGGGGTCTTCCGACGAGGAGGCGTAGAGCTGCAGGTCCAGCGGGTCCACGTCGCCGCTGAACTTGGGGAAGTAGGGGCTCTTCTTGAGTGCGATGAGCGGCGCACACAGCAGCATCGCCGTGCCCACGACCAGCGTGAGTCGCTTGCTGCTGAGGCGCTGCGCCGTCTGCACACCGTAGCGAGCGAAGATGACGGACGGGACGGTGACGACCGCGGCGAGCGGCACGTTGCAGGCGCCCGACTGCAGGTGGTTGAAGGCGCCGAGCGACGCCGCCATGGTCACGGCGCTGATCGACGTGCCGTTGATAGCCTGCTGCGTGAGGTTCGTGAACTTGGCCAGTGTCTGGAGCACACGCGGATTGCATTGTCAGCCTGAAGCCCGACCAAGTTGTACAACACTAGCAGCTACACACGCACCGGGATGAGGATGATGCCGCCGCCCACGCCAGTGAGCGCCGACACGACGCCAGCGAAGCCTCCGGCCGCGAGCCCGACGCTCAGCGGCAGCTTGGCGGCGCTGTCGTCCGCGCGCTTGGGCGCCGAGCAGAAGACGCGCTGGCGGCCGCTACGGAAGGCGGGCTTGGCTGAGGAGCTCAGCGCGTGGCGCGCGACGCGGGGCATCATGATGGCCGGAAGTATTCTCTGCGGTGGACAGCGAGTCGCCAACTGACGTCAGGAGCGGCTTGGACACTCGGCTCCCATGACGCAACCGGAGGTCAAAAACGGCCGGATAACCGCTTTTTGGCCGTGTCGGAACCAGAATATAACGGCAATTCCAGTCCACACTTGGGAATAACGGGTTTTCGGGGGGAATACCGTGTGCCATAATCGCGTTGTGACACTTTCAAGGAAATGGCTTCTCACGTCCAGCGGCTCATGGCGCGTAGCGCGCTGCGCAGCGGCCTCCACGCGTCCCCAGGCGCCTCGCGCTTCCGCTGCACGCTCAAGACACCAGCGGAGACGCTGAGCAGCGCGCCTGCGGACGACTCCACGCGACCAGCGGCGTCCGAGAGTGCGAAACCAGCCCCGAAGCCAGGCAACCCGTGGCGCCATTTCCAGGCGTTCGGCAGCATGGACGAGTACGTGGAGACCACGCTGCTGCACTACGACAACGATGGCACGCAAGAGCACGAGGAGGACAAGGGAAAGGATACATAGAGAGCTCCCCTTTGCGTGTATTATACTACCTGTAACTATTAAACGAGCATCACGACGGGGTCGTCGCCGTCGCGCACAAACATGAGCTTGTTCTCGACCTCGAGCTGGACCAGCACCTTCTCCAGCTCGCGCTGCGTCACTCGCGGGCCGCTGCCCACACGCGACTTGTTCAGCTGCGCCAGCAGCAGCGTCAGCGGGAAGCTCTGGTCGTCGCCGCCCTCGCCCTGTTCGCTGAGCTCGCCCAGCACGCGCGTCACGTGATCGCTCAGGTCGTCGCCACTGCGTTCACACAACAACCGTTAGTCAGCCATCCTAGCGTGCACAACAACAAAACCGTGGGCGGGGCACGAACCTCCAGGCGTCGCGCGATCGTTTCCGGGAAGGCGACTCGACCGACTTGAGCAGCAGCTCGGTCTCCACGTCCTCGGGCTCCTTGGCAGGGTCCTCCTCGTCCATGGCCATCGTCACAGTCGTCGGGTCGACGTCCGTGTTCGCCACGGCCGCACTCGGGTGGGTCTCCGCCGTGTCGTGGTAGAGCGCGAAGCTCATGAGCGCCATGGCCTTCTCCGCGTCGCTCACTTCGATGCTCTTGCTCAGACGCGCCTTGGCGTGGGCCGACGCCAGACGGATCAGCGTCTCGAGCGAACGAGCCGTCACGGGCAGCGTACGCGCCGTCTGCTGCGAGCGCAGCTCCGCGTAGCCCTCGGCGATGAGGTCGATGGCCTTGTCCGTGAGCACAGGCTGGAAACGCGTCTTGGCGTAGAAGATGAACTTCTTGAGAAAATCCAGCGTGAGGATGCCGTGGCCGCTGGCCGCCGACGACGAGTAGCCGCCGTGGAGGAGCGGGTCGTACTTCTGGAAGATGGACTGGTTGCCGTCCGCGTCGTTGCGCGAGTCGCTCAGCAGCGCCATGTGGTCGGTCGAGCTGACCTCGAAAGACAGCGGCGTGCCTTCCTGGCCGGGCTTGGTGTAGCGGTGCATACGCAGCACGTGGTCCGAGATGTTGCGGTCGGCGCCGCGATCGAGCTTGTCGAGCACCACAAAGAGCAAGTCGAAACGCGACAGCAGCGAGTCTGGCAGGCCGATGTTCTCCTGGGGCTTCTTGTTCTTGTTGTACTGGCCGTAGACTGGGTTCGCCGCCGCCAGCACACTACACCGAGCGTTGAGCGTGGCATGGATGCCGGCCTTGGCGATGGTGACGGTCTGCTGCTCCATGACTTCGTGGATGGCCACGCGGTCGGCTTCACTCATCTTGTCGAACTCATCGATACACACGATGCCGCGATCGGCCAGCACCATGGCACCGGCCTCCAGTCGCCGCTCCTTAGTCTCAGGGTCCATCGTGACCGCAGCGGTGAGACCGACACCAGACGAACCACGACCCGTGGTGTTGACAGCGAGCGGCGCGATGGTGCGCACGAAGCGCAGCAGCTGCGACTTGGCTGTCGATGGATCACCCACCATTAATACCTGTGGCAGTCAAAGAGGCGGGCAAGCCCAGTGAGAGACTTGCTGTGTGAGTTGCGGGGAGGGCTGTCCACGTACGTTGACGTCACCACGCAAGTGGGTGCCGTTGTCAAGGTTCTTCTCCACGCCGCCCAGCAGTTGAAGCAGCAAAGCCTGGGATCCAAAACCCGTTAGCGAATTCGTTCTACCGGCTCCTGAGGCCAGAGAAGACAGTCCGTACCTCTTTGATCTCTTTGTGACCGTAGATGGACGGCGCGATGGACCGCGAGAGGATGTCGAACGCATCCTCGCGCTTGGCAAACTCACGCACGTTGAGAAGGTCCTCGGTCGTCATGACGATGCCGTTGACCTCCTTGCCCAGAAGCTGCACGTTGTTGGCGATGAGCACGGTGCGGAACACCGCCGTGGCCTGCGCGGCCGTCTTGCCGCTCAGCGGGCGGTAGATGCCGATGATACGGACGCGGTCGCCTGGCTTGCACTTGTCCACGATGTCGTTCTCCACGATGACGTCGCACGAGCGCGGGAGCTGGCCCAGCGGCGCCGTCTCGGGCGTCTCCTGCATGCTCAGCATCTGATAGTCCTTGTACTGGCACAGACCGAACTCTGTCTCGAGCAGGTTGCCGTTCTCGTCGCGCGTGGGGTACACGCTGGACGTGGGCGCGCCATTGAGCGACGTGTGGTCGCGGTACTCGCGCGACATCATGGCGTTGGTCTCCTTACAGTAATGGACCGAGCGCACGACCTTGGGACGCACGGCCGAGCACTTGGTGATGATGCCGTGGACGCACACGAGCTGGCACAGGTACGACGCCAGCAGACCACGCGGCGTAACGTTGTGGTGGCCAAAGTCGCCCTCGAAGCCCACGTGGAACTGCATGTCCTTGGTCGACTCCTGCTCCTTGCTGCCGTAGAGACTGTCGTAGTTGAACACGAGCTGCGCGTCCACACCACCACATTGTCAGATCCGCACCACGCCACTAACAGCAAGCCTCTTCAGCGCCGCGCACCTCCTTAATCGCGGCTTCGAAGGGCGGCACAAACTCCATGGGCTGGCGCAGCACGCGGTTCACGATGTTGTCCTGCTCGCCGGCGGTCTGGCCCGTGAACGTGCTGTCGTACTCGCGCAGGTCGTTCAGGTCCACGACCAGGCGCGAGCCCTTCTGGTTCATCATCGTGCGGATCTTCTCCGCGTAGTTCCCGAAGCCGTCCTGTTCAAGCCATTCGTCCAAACCCCGGCGCCAGTGAGTCAGTCAGTCCGAACGCCGCCTTTCTCGGCCGTTTCGGCGCGCACGCACCTCATTCTCGAGGAACTGCTGGAAGTAGTTCTTGTGGCGACGGAAAGCCTCATCCTGCGCGTCCTGCTGCAGCTCCATCGTGCGTCGCGTGGCGTGGCGTGCGAGTCGCGTCGCCTCCTAGTGTCCGTCCGGGTGGCCGCCTCTTTTGCTGCTTGCCGCGCTTTTGGGCGGGCAGGCCAATGCCAAAAACCCACTTTCACGTGATCTCAAAAACCCAACGGGCAGGAATCCCGTCGGCTGGCGATTTTGAAACCTGCCCAGATTCAAAGATTCCGAAATTTGGAAAATTTGGAATTCAAACGCCCGCCGCCCAGTTCGCGCCTCTTCTGGCTGTATAAATCACGATGCATTCACACGTGCCAAATGTTTTAAACACATCTCTTCAAAAACCGATTTAGTTCTCTGGATATTTATACTATCCAGAGGTTTTAGGGGCGATCAGAATCCGCCAGAATACTCGTATAAACGTATCACAGTAGTGAAGTCTATAGGATCGGTTTTTAGATTACATGGAAAATAGTCGTGCTGCGTCCGAGTAATCAGTACCTCTATAGGAT
>JAADXN010000021.1:0-73475 GCA_023337875.1 Pythium apleroticum | reverse complement strand
GGGTGCACCTGGCGGAGCACCTTGTAGATGTAGGTCGAGTACGATTCGACACGCTTCTTGCCCTTGCCGCCCTTCTTGCCGCCGGTCTTCGCCACCGTCTTCGCCGCCTTCTTGCTTGGAGTCTTAGCCATGGTTGCTGTTGGTTACTTCGCTTCTAGTGAATTGAGGAATGTCTGAGCTTCCGGACCTCGGCGAGAGCTCCAAACGGGAGAGGGCGGCAAAACCAAAACGCCAACAGTTCAAAACCACAGGGAGCCACCGAGCCGAGGGGTTCGTTTGGAGAGCGCCGATTGGCGGGATCTTAATTTAGAGCGATATGATTGGTGGAGAGGAAACGGGACGTGATTGGTGGGAAGTTTATAAGGGTAGGGTTTGGAATTCCCGCGCTTTTTTCCCGCTTCTTTGGGTTTGATTTTGGAGCCATAGGTGTCGAGTGAAGGGCTCGGCAGGAAACATGGCGAGGATCAGTGAGAGCCTTCGCGCTGCGTCTGCGCCGCCCACGACCAGAGAACCACCGGTGGTAGTTAGATATGTGATTGCGGCCTCGTCAATTCGTCTGCTGCTTCTGTCGCGGTGGCAAAAACTGGAGCGGATCCTCAGCAATCGATGGTGTATGAGTAGGCCAAGAGTGTGTAAGGTGTCGGAATTGGTTAGTATGCATGTGTCTGTCTGTATGAACCTGTGTATCTACACACTCCCTTTAATAAGTAGATAATACGAGTCCCGCTGCTCGCGCCTTGTCGCCCTCTTGGTCGTGCGCGCATCGCGTCTGTTGTCTGTCTGGCTGTCGGTATCGCGTCTGTGTCTACATGAAGCCGGAGCCCTTGATGTTCTGCTTGAGGATGATGTCCTTGCAGGCATTGAACACGACTTGCACGTTCTGCGAATCGGTCGCACAGGTCACGTGGTGGTAGATCTCCTTCTCGGGTTGGCGGTTCATCTCCATGAACTTGCCGAGGAAGTACTGGACGCCCAGTTCGTAGTCGCCCAGACCACCGGGGAAGTCCTTAAATACTTCGACCGACTTGGGGTCGATCTTCTTGATCTTGTCGGCGAAGAGATCCTTCTTGTTCAGGAACAGGATCATGGCCGAGTTGAGGAAGAACTTGTTGTTGATGATCTCGTCGAATAATGTGATGGCTTCGATCATGCGGTTGGTCGACGCGTCCTCGTACAGCGACTGATCATACTCACTCAGCGCCGCCACGAAGATGACGGCCGTGACGTCTTCGAAACAGTGGATCCACTTCTTTCGCTCGTTTCGCTGGCCACCGACGTCGTACATGACGAACGTCGCACCGTCGATCTGGTACTTCTCCTCCACAATGCCGGACGTTCGCACACGAGCGTACAGCATGTCCTGCTGCGTCGCGAAGTAGTCGTCCCGCATGATGCGGTCCAGGTCGTTGAAGTAGTACTTGACCGACTCGATGATCTGGAACTCGGCACGACGGTTCCACGTCGCCACGATGCCCGGGTCGGCCCACAAGTTCTTGACCTTCTGCCCAACGACCATGTTCACCTCCGCCTCGTCGCTGATCGCGCGGATGTCGTCGAAGTCCTGTACGCACTGCACTTCCGCCTTGAGCTTGAGCTCCACGCACTGCTCGATGAGGATCTTGATGGACGTGATGACGTTGTTGTAGATGATCGGTGTACAATGTCTCTTCTCCTCTTCCGTCAGTGGGGCACCGTACAGAATCTGGAATCACACGAGAAGTATGCATAGTTAGTGACGCAGCTTTCCGACAACCAAGATGCCAACGCAAAAGACTCACCTTCATCTGCTTGAAGACTGTACTCTTGCCCGACTCGCCGGCGCCAAGCAGCAGCAGCTTGACCTTCTCCTGCTCGGCGCGGTGGGCTTCCTCATTCTTCGCGTCGAGCTCGCGCGACTTGGCCCACGCGGCCTTGTCGCCGTCCGCCACGTTCGATGCACAGATGCCCATGGTGGAGGTCTCTGGTCTCTCTCGCTTTTCGACTGCTGTGGCCTCTTCTGCGGCACGCACTCAACCGAGGAGTGGGCGCGAGCTTGCTTCCTCGCGTTTCGCGATTCAGGCAAATAGGCGGCGGAACTTTAAAAATGAAACCCCGCTGCATCATTCGACTTGAAGCCAAGCAAGCGCCGGGGCTCACGGCGGCTGTGCTCTGCCAGCCTCGTACTCGGCAAAAATAGATCGTGCAGCCCATGGAGCGAAGCGCAGCCAGACCTCGCTTCCTCCGGTCCTGACCGGACGAGCTCGCCGTCGCCCTATTGATAGGACCTCCTATTCTGGTCCGAACGCGCTCGTTGGTGACGCGCAATTGGATGAAAGGTTGAGGGCCGAGTCGAGCCGCGACATCCCATTCGCTCGTCCCGGTCACTAATAAGACGCTGCGGGTCGATGCTGATCGCGCTGGGGGCCGCCAAGACGTAGAGGCTCCGCTCCGCTTTCTTGGTCTTCGACTTGGCTCGGATAATAACATTCGTTAGGGAGGAACTCGCAAACAATCGCCCATTCACTCGCTACAAATAGCCGCCGGCGCTTTTTTCGCATGAGCGAGACGAGACCCGAGGCTGAGGGCCAGGCCGTGAAGGCGACGGCGACGGCGTCGGCTATTTTGACGGACAATCTTGGCGGATCCAGTCGCTAGTGTGGGCTACACAGAACACCGCAACGCTTAAAGATCGGCGGCAGCTGGCAGGTGGATGCTTGTCTCCGGGCTTTCATGCTCACTAAAGCAGGCCCTCCGTGCCGCCGCGAGTGCGACCAACGTGGTCCATTCTGTTTCCATAGGCGTGTTGGCGGGAAAGCTTGACGTATTCAGTAGTCGCCACATGATTGGGCGAAACAATTCCCTGATTCTTTTTCTCAGTCGGATGGGAATGGGTGAACACAAAGATGAGCGGTGGGACTGGGGGCGGGACAGCGGCTCGCTCACTTCTGCACTAGCGCCATCAAACGAAGCTCACCGAGAGTTCTGCATCGTGATACAATGGGCACCAACCAAGAGATCAAAGAATGGCACTTCCACACGTACTGGTGGGCGCGTGAGAACCACCCGAGCGCCGCCGACGCGGTGCGTCTGCGCGACGCGCTGCTGGAAGAGGTCAAGAACGATCCGTCCTTCGTGGTGGTGTTCAACGGCGTGACCGACGAGATCGTACCCGGTCTTAAGGGCCGCCCGCCGCCGATGAACCACCGCCCTGTCGGCCCACATCCGAGCGGAAGCTTCGAGACATGGGTGCCCAAGGAATCGCTGGCGCGCGCACTGTCGTGGTTTACACTCAACCGCGGATCGCTCTCGGTGCTTGTCCACCCACTCACGCGCTACGAACGTGAAGACCACTCCACCAGCGCCATGTGGCTTGGTCAGCCATGGACGATCGATCTGGAGGCGCTTCGCGAGGACAGGACAACCCCTGAGGTCCAGTACCCAGAGCTCGGCCTGGGCTACAGCAGCAGCGGTCTGTGAGCAGTATGAACCTGTCTGAAGGATCAGCGTCCCTCCAGTGTTTGTTATTCGGTCAATTACCGCTCCGAAGAGGCGCTTCGCCCAATACACTATCGTTCGGCGGACTTCTCTTCAGTCGCCATTGATGATGTTGCGCTTCGTAACCCAGCCATGTTTTGTGCTGCTCGCGTGGCTGCCACGCATTGACGCCAAGCGCAAGTCCACCGTGACGTCCATGGAGGAGTTCTGGATGTTCTTCGCCGTGGTATATGGGCTCGTGTTACTTCCTGTGATCGGCTACTTCGTGTACTCGTTGGTCCGAGACCCGGCGGCGCCACAGCTGACGCGGCTCATGTGGCAGTGGCTCAAGCGCAAAACCTTCGGGTTTCTCAGTCCCCAGTACCGCGATCCTGCCGTGCAGCACAAGCACGACGTCGCGAGAGAATCGGACTTCCAAGGGCCTCTTCCGCGGCTTGGGCAGCGAGGAGGCATCCGCAAGCGCCACTAATCCATGGCGCTTCAAGATACCGCCAGTCTCGATTAAGTTAACGACATGGATCCAAAAGCTGTATTAAACACCTCGTGTGTATCAATCAAACACTCCAGCCAAAAAGCGCGGGAATGCGCACGTTGGGGAAATACCGGTAAAGACCAACGACGCAACAAAGGAAGATGAAGCGGACGCGCGCTCGAGCTGATGCGTCTCCGCGCCGCAGCAAGCAGAAGCAGCCGCGTGCGTAGCGTCCACTATACATGGTTTACTGAAGTGGGCGTGTGCTGAGTCTGTGGTGTCATCTGTGCGCAGGCAAAGCCAGCGCGAAGGGCTACAGTAGCGAGGAGGTCGACCACGACGCGAGCTCGGGTGGCGAGGTGGAGGTGGATGATGACGACGACGACGATGAGCCGCCGACGCAGCCACGGCGCCAGAGTCTGAGCCAGCGGCAGGCGGCGAACGACAGCGACGACGAGTTCGACGGCACGCTGGACTTCACGCAGCCGGACTACGCGATGCCAGCCAGCCAGCCGAGCAGCTCGCAGGACAACGAGGCAGCCAAGGCGAAACCCGTTAACGTGCCCGCGAAAGTAGGCCAGTTGTCTGCCAAGGTGAGGAAGCGGTAGAATTCGCCCGGTTGAATGCTCTTGGACAGAATCTGACTTGAGCATCTCGCGCGACTGCAGGCGATTGAGGACTTGACGTCGCAGCTCGTTCGGTACATGTTGTACAAGGCCGGACTCAAGCTTCCAATCCGATTCGCTGACATCAGCAAGGAAGTTTTCCCCAAGTACAAGAACATCTCGAGGTGCGAGGCGGCATAATCTGGTGTCGTGACTTCGCTGTTCTAATGGCAACGGGCTCTTGTAGATACTTCTTCCACAAGGCGAAGCAACAGCTCGAGAATGTCTTCGGCTACCAAGTCGTCGCAGTCGACGACAGTAGCGCCAAGGAAATCTACATCGTCTTGAATGGTGCATCTTCGCAAGAACACCTGCAGCTCGTGAACAAGAACGGACGAAGCAGCACGCGCGGTCTTCTCATGATGATCCTTGGTATCCTTTGGTGCGCTCCAGCTCGCCAACTGTCTGAAGGTAGGGGGGCTTTATGTTGGGCTTCCACGTCTGTGGTACGAATGGCTCTGCTCACCCATCTCATGTCTGTTGAGCAGACGACTTGTGGAAGCAGCTTGCTCGCGTCGACTCTGCGATCAAGCCGAACAAGGACCATCGCCAGCTCGGCGACGTTGCGCAGCTCCTCAAGACATTTGAGAACCAACTGTGAGCATCTACTCCTTCGGTGGATGGTCTGCTCTGTAATGCTGATGATGTAACTGTGCATACTAGGTACCTCACTGCGACCTCGGAGTTGGACGCCGACCTGAAGAAGGTCAAGTTCTACAACTATGGCCCACGCGCGCTGCTCGAAGTCGGCAAGGTGCAGATTCTGAACTTCGTGTGCAGAGTACGTTGTCCGTTTTCCGTGAGTCATGCTGATAGAGCCATCGATATACTAATTGCACGTTTCCTTCCTCAGCTGATCACTGGACGTCCGCCAAGTGAGCTCCAGATCGAAGAGGTCAACCTCGAAGCGAACTAACTTTTAGGGTAGCTCTATCCGTTCTATCTTATTGCAGTACATTTCCATTTGCCAATGCAGAGTGGTCAATCGCTTGAATTTGATGGACGCAATCGCGGCGCTTTACGGCTCGGACTCCTCCAGTGATGAGGCTGACATAGCCGCCACCGCCACAGTGAACGGCATGCGTGTTAGCGTAGCGACGCATCATGTGGTGAGACGCTCGGGCAACGGCGGAGAGGACAAACCGAGTGAGGAGGACGGTCATGAAGATGGAGACGCCGAGAACGGGTCGGAGTCGACTCCACCGCGCAAGCGGCGGCGCGAAGAAGACACCAAGCCGCAGTGGAAACGTGCATTCGCCCACGTCGACGGAAACTGGCCGAGCCATGTAAAGGTTGACATCGCCGCCACCGACGACATCGTCCGTCTCGTCCAGAGAGTTGTTGGTGACGCCCAGCGTGAGGTCGATGCGGAGCTCAAGCTCGTGCCGATGATGAAGGAAGAAGCCGACGAGAGCGGCCTCCACCTGAGCTTGTCGCGGCCTTTTGTGCTGACGTTCGACCAAATCGATGCATTCGTTGACACGTTGAGGTCGGCTTTGAAGTGGCGCACGCGGTGAGTTCCAGTTTCTTTGTATTCCAGGATCCGTCACCACTTGACTGACAGTTTACGTCTACCAGTTTCCGCGTCTCACTGGAACGAGCCATTGTGCTCGTGAATGACGACGCCACGCGGTCGTTTCTTGCGCTCAAAGTCGGCAAAGGCGCGAGTCAGTTCGTCGGTTTGGTTAAGTGCATCGACAAATGCATGCGGGAGTTTGGTTTGGCGACATACTACGAGGTGCGTGGTGCATTTTTACACTACAGATGCGAATGTGACCGCTGCGCTTGACGACTCACTCTGACCGACAGACGGCTTTCCTCACCTAGGATCCGATACCGCACGTCAGCATCGCCTCTGCGCTCGGAGATTCGTTACGTGGGGCGCTTCCTGCCGCCCAATTAGATCAGCTCCTTTCAGCGTCGTTTGAGGACGACGAGACGTGCGTGGACGTCCAAGTCGCGTCAGTGCAAGTCGTCATCGGCAACAAACACTTCCGCATCCCTCTACGATAACGCCACGATTGTTAATCAGAGTCCGATGCCAAGTCGATGACTAAATGGCCGTCGGCGTTGGGCGTGATCTTTCCTGCCATGCGTGTCCGCGGGATCGACGGGTGCTGCTCGTCCTCTTCACTGCTCATATCGGACAGTTCAAAAGTCAACCCATTCGGAGTCTGCTGACTCTTCCACTTCCCTTGTGGATTCGGCTCGTGGCGTTGTTGACCTGAACGATAAACAGTCTGTTGATAAGTCCCCCAAATCATCCCCCATGCGAACTCCCCACAGTTTGCCCGTACCTCTTCGCCGCTTCGGGGGCTGTTCAGAGGTTTCCGTCCGCCGCGCAGCGTTCGTCTCTGTCTGTCGAGCATTCTGTGCATCGCTCGATCCCTTGCCATTATCGAAGAAGAACAAAGACTGGCCATCCTCTGCGTTGCCATCAACATCATCAGGATGGCGCCGCTTCGGAGGCGATCTGGAGCGACTTCGCGACCTGTTGCGGCGGCCATTGCGGCCTCTGTTGTTTGGCTTTCGTCCTCGTCCTCGTCCCCTCATGGCAGTTGTTGCGTCACCGTCGGTCTCCAAATTCACCTGTCGCTCCAACCGCACACGGCGAGAATTCGATGAGGCATCAGCTCCATCGCGCGGTGGGCGTCGGTCGTCTATGGAAGGTAGAGGAGGAAGGGGAGGTTGGAAGGCTGCTGGCAGTATGGGAGACCCATTTGGCGGCCGTGCGTGCGGGGGAAGCTGCTGCTGTTGCTGTCGCTGCTGATGGTGTTGCTGGAGTTGCTGCAGCACCTGCTGCTTCTGCTCTCGGTGCTGTTGTTGTTGTTGCTGCTCCTGCTGCTGTTGTTGCTGCTGCTGTTGTTGCTGCTGCTGTTGTTGTTGTTGCCGCTGCTGCTGATGCAACGGCGGTGGTGGTGGCGGCGGCGGTAGCTGTTGTTGTTGTTGCACTTGCACTGCTGGCCAGAGGTCATCCAGCCAGACAACGTGAGATGCGAGCTGTTGTAGATCCGCGGAAACGGTGTTTCGATAGCCTATGCACGTGACATATGAGTTACATCTCTTCCCTGTGATCACTCGGCTCGAATTCAGCTGACACGACTCACCAATCACCCACAGGTCTTTTCGCAGCACGTTTTTGATCTGGTTCAACGAGTCGTAGAAGTCACCATCACCTACAATGAAACAACGATTGCACGCTACGTGAGCCGCGTGCTTGTTTGATGCCCGCAAACTGAAGCATGATGACTGCACCAGCGAAGAGGATGAAGCGATCGCAGACCTGTGTTTCCACATTAACGGGTCGTCAGTTGATCGGGGAACCAGCACACATAATCAATGAGATATTCATACGTTCTCGTACGCAAGCGACAGGATCTTCGTCGCGATGCTGCATTTGATACCACAGCATTGTTAGTTCTCCCTTGCAATGCATCTGTCTGTACCCATCCACGTGAACTGAACAGCGATACGACACGTACCCGTTGTCAACGCCTTTCTGGACGTTTTGCGTGAAACGGTTGCCGCACTTGTTGCAGTAGCAAGCGTACTTCTTCATTGCATAGAGCTTGAGTTGGAACTGCTCACCATTCAGTTGTTAGTAGCACATCATTCAGCACGGCCTGTGGCTCCACACGTCGCCAAGGATGGATCACCTGCGGGCCAAGTGGCGGTGCTAGCTTCAACGCCGTATACTGTGCCGTAGTGACCTGGTTCGGCGACTTGTGATACACGTTGTCTTGGTCAAAGAACCAGCACTCTACATTCCCAAAGCCTCGTCAGCCTGGGGAAACAGCAAGGTGGGCCAATAGGAGTCGTACCTCGGAATCGGCATGCCGCCTGGCGCTCCAACTCCTCACGAAAGCGCACGAAATCAATGCGTCCACCCGGCTGAAGTTGTCCACACCACACGCAAGATAAGTCATCTATATGGGGTAGAGTGGTCATCCTCGGACACTCACCCGACTCCGCGCACCGATCGTTGCATAGGATCCGTCTACAGCAGACGCCCTGGCGTCAGTTCCTTTCACTTCACGTGGGTCGATTTCAAGGGGGATTTCCGCCAACACATAGACGTACCAATCACCAGCACCGTGCGACACACTTCTGCTGCATTCGGAGCCTGCGGGGCACTCGGCACAGCGCCTGTAGACGCGGCCACAGGCGCCGCCTGCACCACCGTCGCATCCGCCATCTGTAGCTTTGTTCCCACTCGCGCCAAGAGAGTTTCCCTTCGAAGCCAACGCTCTCTGATTGGTTGAAACACTTTCAAATTCATCCAATCCAAAATATATGTGGGTGCTTTTAGTTACAGCCAATCAAATGAGATATGTAGTACAGTATCTCATCTCAATAGAAGAACTCTTATGTGGTCAACATAAAATAGAAGAATTTTTCGTCCTGGAATCTGGAAGTTTTGCTTCCGGAGGGAGGGAGGTGTTTCCCCTTCCCCTCCTCCCTCCACTCCGCTCCCCCCTCTCGTTTCTCCCCGCCGTCTTTTTTGTTGGCGATAGAGGGCATTTTGGATCTCTCGAACCAATCGATCAAGCGCCAACGCCAACGAAACCACCGACCACCATGACTGCCGAAGAGAACAAGGAATTCGACGAGGAGCTGGTCGACTACGAGGAGGAGGAGGAGACCAACGACGCCGCCAAGAGCGCCGAGGGCAAGGACACCAAGAAGTAAGCATTTATCCATCCATATTGTCGCGGGCGGGGCGGGAAGTCAATCACGCGCGCGAAGAGAAAGCATTTGGGGAGGGAGGCCCTCGTTTATCCATCCACGCTGTCAAAGGCGGACAAGGAGAGAGGAAGACCAGCGCGTTCTGTTCTGGCCGCGGAGGGCGGCGGCACGAACTGCTTGCTGCGTTCTGAGTGGGTTTATCCCATCATCCAGCCCACACTCGACTCGGAGGGAGCGAGATCGGTTGGAGCACAAGGGACGTCGCGAGAAGGTCGTGGAGGGAGAGCGCCATGGGCGGCAGGATCCCGCTATGGCCAGCTCTCGCGGCATTCCTGAGATGGTGCGCGACGCTGGGTGTCTGTCCCAGTGTCGCGCGTCTCAGTCCCGCGGATGCTTCCGAGCCACTGCACGCTTTCTTCGCCGTTTGTTCGACGAGCGAGACACCCACGACCAACCGCGACTTCATTTTCGTTTGGTTGGCGCCCATGTTAACTTCTTCTTCTGTATCTGTTCTGGGTGGGATCATCGTCGTCGTCGTCGCCGCTGTCTACTCGCGCACCGCCATCATCGTCGCTTCACAGGGGCCACTATGTCGGCATCCACAGCTCGGGTTTCCGTGACTTCATCCTGAAGCCGGAGTGCCTCCGCGCCGTCGTGGACTGTGGCTTTGAGCACCCTTCGGAAGGTGAGTCCCAGTTCATCCCACGGGAATGATGTCGTAACGGTCGAGCTCACGTCTCTCGTCTTGGTATCTCCAGTCCAGCACGAGTGCATTCCGCAGGCTGTCCTGGGCATGGATATCATTTGCCAGGCCAAGTCGGGTATGGGTAAGACCGCCGTGTTCGTTCTGGCGACTCTCCACCAGGTATGTCCATCGCTGTGTAAACGGAAGAACCCAGTACCTGACAGAGTCTTTGATTTGTGTAGATTGAGCCTGTCGCGGACCAGATCAGCGTGCTCGTTCTGTGCCACACGCGTGAGCTTGCTTTCCAGATCGCCCACGAGTACGAGCGCTTCAGCAAGTACCTGCTGGACGTGAAGACGGCCGTGTTTTACGGCGGTGTGCCAATTGTGCAGAACCGTGAGACTCTGAAGAGCAACCCACCGCACATCCTGGTCGGCACCCCTGGCCGTGTGCTGGGTCTGCTTCGCGAGAAGACCCTGAAGCTCGACAAGATCAAGCACTTCGTCATGGATGAGTGTGACAAGATCCTCGAGGCGATCGACATGCGTCGTGACGTGCAGGAGATCTTCCGCGCGACGCCGCACGACAAGCAGGTCATGATGTTCTCGGCCACGCTCAGCAAGGAGATCCGTCCAGTCTGCCGCAAGTTCTGCCAGGACGTACGTTGCAGTTGTTTGAGGCCGTCACTCCCGTGCTTTCTACAGTATTTGCTGACGTTTTGATGTGCCATTCCAGCCTCTCGAGATCTACGTCGATGATGAGACCAAGCTCACTCTCCACGGTCTGCAGCAGTACTTCATCAACCTCCAGGAGTCGGAGAAGAACCGCAAGTTGAACGACCTGTTGGACGCCTTGGAGTTCAACCAGGTTGTGATCTTCGTGTCGAAGAAGAACCGTGCGCGTGAGCTGAACCGTCTCCTCAACGAGTGCAACTTCCCTTCCATCTGCATCACGTCGGACCTGACGCAGGAGGAGCGTATCAAGCGCTACAAGAGCTTCAAGGACTTCCAGAAGCGTATCCTCGTCACCACGGACCTGTTCGGTCGTGGTATGGATATTGAGCGTGTGAACATTGTCATCAACTACGACTTCCCGAACGACAGCGACCAGTACCTGCACCGTGTCGGCCGTGCCGGTCGTTTCGGTACCAAGGGCCTCGCCATCAGCTTCATCTCGTCGGATGAGGACAAGGAGATGCTCGCCAAGGTGCAGTCGCGTTTCGAGGTCAACATCCCGGAGCTGCCGGACCAGATCGACATCTCGACCTACATGAGCACGTAGATTTGAGTGAAGACGACGGGCGAAGCGTGATAGGTCCTGAGGCGCCTAGCCAAATTATACGTGTTGATCTTTTTTTTTCGTGGCGTCTTCTGTCATCATTTTCTACGCATCCGTCTTGCGCCGTTTTGTCGAAGAGCTAATGTCCCGCGTGCCGCTGAGGCGACTCTTGAATTTGTCTCGGATCCTATGAATGACAAAAGCATTTCCCATTAGTGCGGATGTGGAAAGGAAGGAGCAACTGGTCCACAAGTCCGCAGCGTACGCGTCGTTTCGGGTCCACAACGAGTCCTTGGTGGATGTGTCTTCCGCTGCCAGATGCGTGTACTTGGTTCTGCAGTCAAAATCGACAAGCGAATCGCACATGAGCAACTGTACTTTGCCACAGCTTCAAACAACCACAGAATCTCACCGTCCCGACTTGCCGAAATTCTTGACTTGCATGACGCTCGGCAGCATCTCCTTGTTGAATTTGTCCTCGAGCGTAGCGCCAGTGGCCTCGCGTAGACGCACATCGTCTTTATCCCGAACGCTCGACTCGTCCATGTAGAACGCTCCCTTATGATGGTACTTCTGCAGAAACTTGAGCTTGGTCTTCTCTTTGGGCTCATTCTTCTTGAGTTTCCTGCCAGAATGTAAAAGGAAACGTATCCGTCAGTCGAAACTCTGAATGGTGAGAAGCACACACCAGGTCAACGTACTCGTCCTCAGCACGACGCTCTTCCTCGGTCATGTTGCGCCGGCGCAGCGTCTCCTCTGCTTCTGCCCGACGTTGCTCTCGACGGTCACGGTCCCTAGATCAAACCGGACGTTGTGAGACTTTCACATGCGGGCAAAAACGTGTTTCCATAACCTCACCTCTTGATACGACGCATCTCACGCAATTCCCAATCGCGGTACTCTTGCTCAGGATCAACACCATCCGTATCGTCGGGCATCTCCGTGTCAGTCGCATCTCCTGCTTGGGAGGCCTCTTTCTCGCGTTGGAGCTCCTCGACGACCAGCTTCCGGGTCTCCAACTTCCTGGCATTTGCCTTCACCACACAAACCGTATAAGCAATTGATTAAACGAGATTCGCGAGGACCTGCATACCTTCTCTTCTTCTTTCAGCCGCCGTTTTTCTTCTTCAGCCTCCAACTCTTCCTGGCGCTTGATCGTCTCCCGGGCCTTCTTGGGGATGAACACAGGCTTCATCAGCACTTCGCCTTCATCCGAGTCCGTGTCGGTCTCGTATTCGGATTCAGAGCCACTCGACGAAGACTCCGTTTCGGCAGCCTTTGCAGTCATCTTCGGGCCTGCTGAAGCTGGAGGTTTCTGGGGTTTGCAGAGACGAGACAGTTAGAATGACACCGACCACCACCAGATCGAGCAACCACATACCGCGCTGACAACTTTCGCCTCCACGACAGGCCGACGACGTGGTGGCGCGTCGTCTTCATCGGCGCCGATGTTATCGCCGGCTTTTGCCTCCTTTTCCAGCATCTTCTTCCGCAGCGCCTGACGCCGCCGATCGACTTCTTCATCTTCCGAGCTCGAATCGTCCAGCGCATTCTTCGTGTCAGCCTCGCTGCTGTCGTGATCCTCCGACAGTTTTCTCACCACAGAACGTGCGTGACTGCTTTCGACGCTCGCTCGCGCATGCTGTGGCTGCGCCTTAATCACCTGCGCCTCGATGCGCTGGCGGCCGCCTGTCCCGACTGCGATGACGGCGCCCGGCTTCTGCTGCCGTTGCGCAGTGCGCACTTTCTGGTTGGCCGTCACAAACCCACGGTCTTCTTCGTATCCAGCGGCAAACTCTGGCACTTGGCCAGCACGATAGCGACGCACTTTCGCCGACGGGTCGACCTTTGGCTTGAGCTCCTGGAATTGCTCGGTCGCATCGCTGTTACGAGCACGGTCCTGCACGTTAGCGGCCACCGATTCCCGCACAGAAACCCACACGCATGAACTCAGCTTACCTTGTTTGCGTGTGGCGCAGCGACACGGGATCTCCGGGCTCGTCGTCCGGCAGGATCGCGCCGAGGTCCTTCTTCGTGAACAGCGCCATTTTGTTGTTGGTGTTGGTGTTCACGCCACAAAACACAGCCGTGGTCACTCAAAGGAGGTGGGAGACCTTACTGCGGAACCTCTGCTGTGCCATATATTCGATCCTGTGTAGAGAGATATCACAGCTCTTCGGTTTTCCGCTCTGACGAGTCGGGACATCATTCCATCAACTGAATCCATCCCTCGTCTCGCTCTCTCCCTGACGACCACCACGTCACGTGACCAACGATGGCGATGTCCACCAACACGACGCCGGCGTCCGCGCTGGGACTGCCCATCGTCAAGGGAGGCGACGAAGCCGAGCAGCTACGCGTGGCGCAGGAGCAGACGCGGCGCCGTCTCACAGTCGTCGCGCTCGTCATCTTCGGGCTCTTCGCGCTCGCCGAGCTCGTCAAGCTCTCGTCGCAGGGTGCCACCAATGAGCTCGGCAGTGGCGTGATCGAGTCCAAGAACGCCTACAAGGTCCCGCACAAGGTCATCGGACGTACCACGAATGCGATGGATGATGCCGACTCCATCCGCTTTGAGCGCGAGCCGTCCTCACGTGGTTTCCGCGACGACAAGCAGATCGTCGTGCTGCTCACGAGTGGCCGCGATGCGGAGGCATGTGCGCGCTCGATCATGGCTGCGCGCGACTCTGCGTTTCTGCCAACGCGTCTGCACTTCCGCGTGTTTGAAGAGATCGTCGTCAACCACGACGACTCGTGTCTGCAAGTCTTCTGCGACTTGCGTCCGCGCGACTGCAAGGTGCTGCTGCGCTCCAAGCGTCTGCGCGTCACGCGTCGTGACGTCTCTGGAGCTCTTGGGCCCAGCGTGGCTCGTCACTTGAGTGAGTCCACGGTCGAAACCAAGCCGTTTAAGGACGATTTCTATCTCTCGATCGACGCGAGCGTCGAGTTCACCAAGCATTGGGACTTGGAGCTGATCAAGCAGTGGCATAGCATCGGCAATGACAAGGCCATTCTCAGCGTCGCGCCGCCCGCCATCGAGAGCAAGGGCATGAATGACGACATGTACTTCTTGCAGTGTACGGCTCGCATCCACTCGAAGGACAAGGACGCCGTCGTGGACTTTAACCCGCCTGAGCCGCATCTCCTGCCCAAATACGAGAATGCGGCCAGTGGAGCAGCATTCCTAGACGCGCCGGTGTTGCAGTCGCAGTACTCGGAACGCTTCCACTTTGGCTTGGTGTCGTCCATGCAGAGCGTCCGATCGGATCCGCATCTCTCCCACTTGGCCGTCGGCCACGAGTACATGCGTGCAACCCGCTTCTGGACCAACGGCTTCGATTTCTACGCGCCGACCAAGGACATTCTCTACTACCGCTACGAACTGCCGCTCGTTCCTCACGAGAAGGGCCACGCTGACGCCGACATCCAGCGCTCTAGCCGCCGCATCCGACGCTTGCTGGGTTTGTCCGCGACCACGACGGACGAAGTCCTGGAAGAATCCGCCAAGTACGGGCCGGGCGAGCGCCGAAGCCTGCAGGCGTGGAACGAGTTTGCGGCCATCGACCCGGCGGCGGCCTTCAACGTGTCCACAACCAACCACTTCGCCGCTAACTGCGCGCGCCGCCTCCATTACGTCCACTACGAGTAGCGTCATGTAGCGCAGCGATTACCGCAGTACATACAATCACATTCATGAGTGTCCATGGCGGTGGTGTTGGCTCATTTTCCATCGCTTGCCCCCAAAAATCTTTGTGGTAAAACATCATTGGTCAAAATTTGAATTACCACACGTTCATTGGTCATTTATCTGTTTTTGGAGCTGTTGAGCGACCACAAGTCAAAAAGCGCGGAAAGCCCACAGCGGCTCAGGAAGAGAAGGCGCTCGGTCGGCATGAACGTGGACGTCGTGCGCCAGCGGCTGCTGGAGGGCGACGCCGAGACCGTTCTCAAGGAGCTCGTGGAGCTCTACCGCCGCGCCGACATCCTCCACACGCCGCAGCTGCCGCGCATTCTCGACGCGTTGTTCCCCGTGTGGAAGGCGCTGCTGCATTCCAAGCTGCCGCCGCAGCAGCGCGCCACTCTAGCGAATCGATGTCGCAAGCTGCTGCTGCAGATCCTCAATCGTCTGCCAAGTAATGACGCGCTGCGGCCGTACGTGCCGCAACTGCTGCACCTGCTCATGGAGGTTCTGTACCGCGACAACGAAGACAATGCCCTCATCGCGCTCAAGACGGTGTTCGATCTCCACCGCAACTACCGCCCAGGCCTGCGGTCCGAGGTGCAGGCGTTTCTAGATCTCGTCCAACAAATGTACAAGAACGTGAATGTGACTGTGCGCAAGCAGTTCGTCGAGACGCCGACGAACAGCGCCGCGGCTCCAACTCCCCCAAGTTCGACCACCGCGGCAGCATCGGCAGGTCCGACCGCGACTGCACCAGCAGTAACGGCGATGACAACGGCAGTACCACCAGCAGCACCGGCAACGCCATCGCCTGCTGCGACTGCAGCGCTGACGGCGATCCCACCAGTGGTCAGTGCTCCGGAAGACGGCGCCAAGGGCACGAGCGCGGAGACGGTCGCGCAGGCTCTTGGAGTGGCGACTGCGGACGCAGTGAAGGCTGAAACTGCGACAGCTGCCACTGCAGCGCAGACAGCAGCCACGGGTGCCGATCCTGCTGCGACGACGGCGACGACAACGACAGACACGTCGTCAGGCGAAGTCAAGCCCGAAGCTGTGACATCGGCGAATCCTGCGCCAGTCAGTGACGTTCCGGTCGCGACGAGCTTAACACCCGTTGCTGCACCATCGCCTACTGCTGCAGCCGCTCCTGCTACTGCTACTGCTGTGGAGGAGCCGCTTCGAGGTTCGATGGAGTCGTTCAAGGCCATCTCCGAGCTGCCACTGATCATCATGCTGCTCTTCCAGTGTTATCCGTCGTTCATCGAGACCCACGTGCCGGTGTTGGTGCCGCTGATGATGAATTTGCTGGTGCTCCGTGCGCCAGAGCATGCGGCTCGTCTGCACCCAACGCGCTACGTCGACTTTCTCGACTGCCAAGTGAAGACGCTGTCGTTCGTGACGTACTTGCTTCGAGGCTGTGCGACCATCATGCGTCCTTTCCAAGAAGCGATCTGTGAAAACACAGTCAAGATGCTCACGGTGTGTCCGAAGGACGCCTTCGTTCTGCGCAAGGACATCTTTGTGGCGGCGCGCCACATCATCTCGACCGATTTCCGTCGTGGCTTTTACGCGCAGCTGGAGTTGCTCATGGACGACGACGTTCTGATCGGAAAGGGACGTTCCAGCTTCCATCAGATCCGTCCGCTTGCGTACTCGACACTGGCAGATATGATTCACCACGTGCGTGACATGCTCACGCTGACGCAAGTGAGCCGCATTGTCGACTTCTACGGCAAGCGCATCCACGATCCGACGCTGCCGATTTCCATCCAGACGACGTCCATCCGACTGCTGCTGAATCTAGTCGACATTAGCGCTAAGAACGACGATGCGGACGGATGGAAGGGCCGCAACATCCTGTCGCGGATCCTGTTGATCATCGCCAACAAGTTCGGCTCGACTCTCGCTGGTCTGCCAGTTGCTTTGGGCCCGAGCCTTCGCGCAGCCTCATCTTCATCTGCAGCTGCTTCTTCGTCAAGTGACCTCTTGGACGGTGGTGCCATGGACAAGATTCGCCAGTCGACGCTGCTCCCGAAGGCTGCTCAGGAGAAGTCACCGCAGGAGAAGAAGCTGGAGTCGCTGCTGCTTCCGTACCTGAATGCGGCGTCGCGAAGTGCAGCCAGCGGTGGCGTGGACGTATTCACAGCGGAAGAGGAACCGTGTATTCGTGACGTCAAGAGTCTGTTGCGCACGATGATCCTTGGAGTGCGTGCGGTGATTTGGTGTACGGCGAACTACCGGAATCCAAACGCAAAGGACCTCACGTCGATGGACGCTGCTGCCAGTGCAAGCAGCGGCAGCAGTGGAGATGGCGCTTCTTCGACCGGGTCGCAGCTCTCTGCTGATAGTGGCGTGTCAGGGAGATCGTCGGCGACTGGTGTCGGGCTGGAAGGAGTGACTAGCTCCCACGCCTTCCCGCTGACGGACGATGAGCGCAAGCTGATTGCTCGCGTGCTTCAAAACGGCCTGCGGTGTTTCATTCTGTACACGCTGTCAGAGAACACCCTGGCTGAAGAGAAGCAAATGCTCGACCACTTCGCTGGCGCGTTCACCGTGTTGGATGAACCCGACTTCCGGGACCTCTTCATCGCGAACATGGATCTTCTGTACGAGTGTATCCTGCAAGACCACGCCATTCTGACGATCCCGCAGCATTTCCTTGCCAATTCCAACGTGAGCTGCTGGTTTGCCGAGATCCTGCTCAAGTTCTTGATTGCGCAAATGAAGGATCTAAGTGTCACGGCCGAAGGCGACGTCCCCGATATGAAGCGAGAGGACAAGGTGCTCGAAATGTCTTCTCTACGCTTCGAACGGATGCGCGTGGTGCGTCAGGAACATCGCGCATCGATCGTACTGCGGCTTTTCAAGATCGTCTTTGGTTCAGTCACGCTCTTCAAGTCGAACGAATCGGCTCTGTTCCCGCATCTGCGAACGATCATCGAGTCGTGTTTGAAAGAAGCAACGTTCACGAAGCATCCAGACAACTATTTGTTGTTGCTGCGTGCTCTGTTTCGTTCCATTTCCGGTGGCAAGTACGAGAACTTCTACAAGGAGGTGTTCCCGCTTCTTCCAGGCATTCTGTCGGCTCTCATGCGGCTGCAAAACCACATCCAGAAGCCAAGCATGCAAGAGGTGCTGCTGGAACTGTGTCTCACGATCCCGGCTCGGCTTAGTTCTCTCCTGCAATACCTGCCGTCATTGATGAAGTCGGTGGTTCGCGCAATTCTGGCGCGGGGCGAGCTCGCGTACCTCGGTCTGCGTACGCTGGAATTCTGGGTGGACAACTTGAATCCTGACTTCCTGTACCCGATCATGACATCTCAAGAGCGGTTGCTGACCGAGATCATCGAGGCGCTTAACACGCATTTATTGCCGCCACCGTATCCGTACGGAGAGTTGTCGATGCGCATTCTGGGCAAGATCGGCGGTCGGAATCGACAGTACTTGATGGATCCGCTGGATTTGGCGTTCAGCGAGCCCCAGCGACAGGCGTTGGTCTTGGAGTTTGCTGGTTGGGTCGACCAGGATGAAGACGCTGTCGTGAACGAACTGAAGGCGAAGGGCAAAGCGTCTTCACTTCGACTCAAGATGGATGTTGTTCTGGCTCGAGTGGCTGTGATTCTTCATCGGTACCATCGCAAGTCGCTCCAAGATTGGGAACATCTCGTGAAGACCGACTCACGGCTCAATGACGGGGAAGATTACGATGAGAACGGAAGCAACGGGACTGCGAATGCGGCAGCAAGCGCCGCTTCTCTTACGACTACTGGGACAGCGGAGGCATCCGCGCTCTCTGGCTTGCCAGTGGGGACAGGTGCAGCGTCTTCGTTGCTGCTCGAGAAAGATGACAAGACTCTCGAGTTGGAAACTCAGTCGGCGCTCAAGGTGAAGCAATCGATTCTCCAGTACAAGACGTACGCGTTCGATGTACTTTCGAAGTCTGCAGTGATTGTCATGCGCTTGGCTGATGGAGAAGATGACGCGATGGATGGTGATGATGACGAGGAGGAGAACGAAGACGACGAAGAAGAGGAGGACGAGTTGGACGATCCGATGAGTGGACTCTCGAATTCGAGCACGAGTGCCACAGCGTTGTGGGAAGCTGAGTTGCCGGCGCGACAGTTGCTGTTGCGAACGCTTTTCGAGACCGTGGACGATGTCGACTTCGGCGATCAGGCCGTGCAGCTCTTAGTGCGTGCTGCCACTCATTTGACGAAGGCTGTGCTGGAAATTTGCGACCGCCAAGAGCCCAACTTTGCCGCGCTTTCGACGTTGCAGCCGTCTTCCCTGCTGCCCGGTAACCGTGGGCTGTCTCCCGGACGTCACCTGGCTACAGCCAAACGCATCGATGTTCTGCGGCAAGCGAGTTACGGTACGCCTGTGCTGCTCAGGATGCAGGATCGTCGACGGCCATCGGCATTGGCGCTGTTCCAGGCGTTTGCACGTGCGATCCTTGATGGTCTGAGCTCTCCAAATGCTCAGGTCGTCGATGGAGCAAGGCGCGTGCTGCAGCGCGTTATCGACACAGCGTTGCAATACTACGACGCCGACAACGATGCGCCAGCCGCTGCGTACAAGGGAGGTGCTCTATTTCTCACGCTGTGCGATGTGTTTTCCCATGCTTGCTACGACAAGAGCAGTTGGCGAGTGAAGCTGGGCGGCGTCACAGGCCTGCGGTTGCTCGTTGACTCGGTCGCAGCGCCATTCTGCCACGAAAACGAGCTTGTGATCGTGAAGGCGTTGTTCTTCGTGCTCTCGGACCATCCCTCGGAAGTGAGTGCTACTGTGAGCGTGGAGACCGGAGATGCCTTGCTTGCTGTGGTGAAGAAAGCGCGTGGGGTGCGTGGACTCGATATCGAAGCCTTTTCAAGCGGAGCGATCAAGCGTGAAGACTTCATGTCGTGCACGGCATTCCAAGAGACTGAGATCTTCCAGATGTTCGTGGTCGAGTTTCTCAGTCCCAAGGCTCCGTCGCGGCGATACGCTCGGCAGTGCATTGCTCAAGTGGCGGCTTTCACGGACACGACCGAGTCAGCGATGCTGTTCCCGTACCAGCAGCTGATCAGCAAGCAGATCACGGGTTGCCCATTGCGATCGCTCTCCGTGGGCTCGCGCATCGGTTACGTAGACGCGATGGCACATGCTCTCTCCATCAAACCGTCGATCTTCCCGCTGACCAAGGAGCTGATGACTTTCTTGCAAGATGTGTGGCGGCTCATTTCTGAGGATGCGTCGGGAACGTCTGCCGAGTCGTCTGCTCAGAGCACTCCGAGTGCTAGCAGTGGCGGCGCCAGCAGCAACAGCAGCAACTCGTCGGTGTCAGCGCAAGAGTATCCGTTCGGGTTGTCCCAGGGCTGTGAGCTGCGTATCGCGGCAGTCAAGCTCTTTCGAGCGGCTTTCCTCGCGGCTCCTGACGACATGAATCAGCACCACGAGGCGCGGAATCGGTTTGTCGGGGTGTTCTTCCGGTACCTCACGAGGCAGCCGCTCGAACTCGTGACGTGTGCGCAGCAAGCGTTGAGTGACGTCATCCAGTTGAACAAGCAGCAAAAGGAGATCACGCTGCCGAAGGAGCTGCTGCAGCAGTGCTTGCGGCCAGTGCTGCTGAATCTGGCTGACTACCGGAAGCTCAATCTGCCGCTGCTGGACGGACTCTCGCGCTTGCTCACGTTGTTGAGTAGCTGCTTCAACGTGACGCTCGGTGAGAAGCTACTCGAGCATTTGAAGCAGTGGCGTGACCCAGAGCGTATCATGAAGGCGGGCATCTGGAAGCGAGGCGACGAGCCTGCCGTTGCTGCAGCGATTATCGATCTGTTCCACTTGCTCCCGCCGAACGAATCATTCCTCGAGTCGCTTGTCGACTGCGTCGTCGACTTGGAGGCGGTGTTGCCGAAGTACGGCAGCTACGGGAAGATGAGCTCTCCGTACCGCTTACCGCTGACTCGCTTCTTGAATCGCTACGCCAAGTCTGCTCTCGCGTTCTTCCTCAAACGCGAGCGACTGATCGAGTCCAAGTATTCGTCGCTGTTCCAGGAACTCATCAAACTGCCTGAGTCGCTGCCGTTGCGGAATTTGATCCTCACCGACGCTGGTGCGGAATCGTTGATGACGGCTACGTTTGTTGCAGCTTCAAAGGTGGCCGTGGTAGCCATCGAATCGCCACCAGCCGCCGCAGCAGTTATCTCGACAACGCCGCCCCCTGCAGTGGTTGGCGCCGATGCGACAGCGAGTGATGATGTGAAGATGCAAGCCCAAATCCAGCTGAACGCTCAGAAGGCTGCGGCGCAGGCGGTCGCAAACGCACAAGCACAGGGTCTCAGCCCGAATGCCGCCGAAGCGCGTGGAATGCAAGCTCGTGCTGCGTACGTGGCCAAGGCGACGGCTCAAGTCAACGCACAGCAAGCACTCAAGGTGCAGTCCCAGGTCCAGATTCAAGCGAACGCGCAAAAGCTACATGCGCAGACATTGGCTGCTGCCCAGGCCCAAGGTCTGTCGCTAGTGCAAGCTCAGGCAAAGGCACAGTTCGCCAGTAAGGACTACATCGCCAAAGCTCAAAGCCAGGTTGCGGCGAGTACTGCGCTGCCGAGTCCGATTTCCACGTCGACAGCTCCGTCGCCAAGTGCTAGTCCGCACCAAGTGACGCAGTTGCAAGCGCAGCAACTGCACGCGCAAATTCAGGTGAATGCTCAGAAGGTGCACGCCCAGGCACTGGCGGCAGCTCACGCGCAGGGTCTCAAGCCGATTCAAGCCCAGGAGAAGGCCAAGCAAGCGCAGGCGACGTACGTGCATCGCGCAAAGGCGCAAGCTCAAGCGAAGCTCGCAAGACAATCGTTGGTCACGGGATTGTCGTCAACTACGGCGTCGACACCGTCCGCTTCGCCGTCTGCGGCTGCAACATCGCCGTCGGTACCGGCGGCTTCAGCGGCGATCACTCCGTTCACGTCCAAGGCGCAATTGGAAGCGTTGGAGCTTCTTTACCAAGGATTGCGGTTGGTCCGAACGGTGAGTAAGCTCCATCCAACGTGGTTGGCGACGCAACCGGTGCTCGTCGACTGTATGCGCAAGCACTGGCGGTCACCGGCGCGCGTCCAGCGTTTGTTGGCTCAAGAGCGATTGCAGATTCGATACCACTACGAGTCAAAACTGCTGGTGAAGATCCTGGTGAGCTATTGCCGCGCGAAGCAGGATGATGTCCAGGTGGTGTTGGATCTGGTGAGCGCGTTCTTGCACCGATCATCGAGCTTCGACTTCAGCGTGTTGCAGCACTTCTTCCAGCACGATGTCGCGCACTTGTATGCGCCGCATCACAAGCGCACGATCGTCCAGCTCTTCTTGCGGATGCTGCGCGATTCGGCGGCCAGCGACGAGCTTAAGGTCCACGCGATGCAGTTGCTAGTCATGCCGATGCTGACGGCGTCGTTCGAAGACCCGACCGTGAACAACGTGGATGTGATGGACGCGGACACTGTGCAATGGATGCTGCGAGAGATTCTGGCGAGTAAAGATGCGGCCATCGTGACGGCGTCAGGTGCTGCAGTCCCGAGCGACGCGATGCTCACGCTGCGGATAGAGCTGCTGAAGCTCGGTACGCTGCTGATCCAGCACATGAGCAAGTACGTCACGGAGCACCGCAAGGAAGTGATCAAGTTTGCGTGGAACCATCTCAAGGCGAACGATCTCACGTCAAAGCTGTGGGCGTATGTGAACGTGTGTCGCTTCATCTCGGTGTACGACACACCACCCAAGATCGTATTGCAAGTGTACGTGGCGCTGCTTCGCACGTACGAAATGGATGCACGATTCCTGGTGCGCAAGGCATTCGACATTCTCCTCCCGGCGCTGCCTTCTCGACTCCCACCAAACGAGTTCATCAAGGCGATCAAGTGGACGAAGAAGATCGCGTACGAGGAAGGCCACTCGCTGGGACAGCTCGTGCACATTTGGTTCCTGATCGTACGCCACCCTGCGCTGTTCTATCCATTCCGCGGCCAGTTCGTACCACTCATGGTAAACTCGCTGAACCGCTTGGCGATCCCACCGAGCAGCACGCCGGACAACCGGCGTCTTGCGGTGAATATCGTGGATCTGATCGTTGCATGGGAGCAGACCCGACGCGAGAGGGTAAGTGCACGTCCGACGTTGGCCGGAGCTGTGGACAGCGACGACCCACTGGGTCTGAAGCGACGAGCGGTAGATGACGACGAGGGCGAGTCCAAATCCGAAGAGAGCGAAGTTCCAGACCAGAAGCGTCGCAAGGTGCTCGTTCCAGGACAAGGAGAAAACGGCGTTGACGGTGCAGGTGGGCAAGTGGCGAGTGCCGTGCGAGTCACCACGCCTGTGCCTGGTGGTGGAAGCGGTGCGGTGCCGCCGAGCCCGACTGACTCGGTGTCGAAGGGTGCTTTTTCCGAGGACGATTTCGAGTTGAACGCGCCGATGGTTGACCTCGTGATCAATTTCACGTTCCGCTTCGCGCTTGCCTCGGCAGACAAGCAAGAGACAAGCCGCCTGTCCAAGACGTGTGGAGAGCTGTTCGACAAGGCGCTTGTGCTGTGGCCGTCGGCCTCAGTACGGTTCTCCTACTTCGATAAACTGATCGCCGTGACGGCCGAGGCGATTATTCGACAGCAGCAAGCACAGCAACAGCTCAATGCGGCTGCCGCGGCTGCTGCTGGGAATCTGACAGCGCTCGCACCGCTGCCGCCACCTCCAGCGACGATGCCGATGTTCTTCTCGGTGCCCAAGGGAGCGCCGCTGTTCTCGTTGGCGATTCTGGATGCTGTGCTCGGCATCTTGAACTCGCTGATCACGCCAGACGTCGTGACCAAGTCTGCGCGGTCGATTCCGTATGTTGTCCAGTATGCACCGCGCGTCATGAAGCTGTTGGAGCCATGCTTCGACCGCCGCAACGCAGAGATCCAGACGAGCTTGACTACGTTCCTGAGGCGGTTGGTGGAGGTACGAGTGATCAACTCTCAGCTGCAAGGAGTCTATTCAAGCCCACTGACTGACGTTGTTTTCTTTCTTGTAGTTGTACCCACCGACGCGCCCGTCTCCCGAGTTGGTAGCCTGCAAATTCTATCCGTGGCTGAAGGAGATTCTTGAAGAGCGTCTGCAAAGCGCAGCTCTTCTGCAGCAAGAGTTCCTGACGTCGCTGCCGTCGACCTCGAGTGGCGCAGCCTCTTCGGCGGTGGCGCAGAAGGCGAAAGCGAAGCAGAACGCAACAGCGGTGACGACGGTGGGAACGGCTGGCACGCCTGCCGCACAGGCGACGACGCCGACGGTCAAGACCGAGCAGAAGGGAAGCCAACCGACTCCTTCGTTGACAGCGTCACCGATCACTGCCGGTGCCGCGACTGGCTCACCTGCGCTGTCAAGCGTGAACGGTGCTAAACGACAGAAGGTGGGTGGTAGCGATGCGACGTCGTCGATGTCGGCGACGATGAAGGCGAAGACGTTGGCTGCGAGCCGTTCGGGAAACGTGATGCCGTCGATGTTTGCTGGTGAGACGACGCTGCGGTTGTTGGCATCGCTGTGCGAAGCCGCACCGGAGTTTGCCGATGATTTTGCACCAAGTCTGCTTAAGCTGGCACAGTTCTTCACACGGGAGCACTTGCTCCAGTCGGCCGCGGCGGCGTCAGCGACCACAACTGCCGCAAGCAGTACGAGTCGCGCGTTGTCGGTGGGTGGCAACTCGGTTTCACAGGACGCGTCGTCATTAAGCGACAGTATGACGCGGCATCGCGTGATGGCGACGCCGTCACTTGCGATCACGGAAGAGTGGCACCAAATGCTCAGCGGACGGTCGACGTTGTCGGTTAACAATGTGGTTCGTCAGTTGAAGAAGAAGGAGCCGACGGAGAAGGCAACGAAGAAGAAGCAGAACGCGAACGCGGACAAAGAGAGCGGAACCGGAGCCAAGAGTGGCGCGTCGACGGCTGTCAAGAAGAAGAATACGGCATCGGCAGCATCAGCGTCGTCGGCGTCACAGTCCGGCGGCAGTGGGGCGGTGACGGCCTCAGCAGCCGCATCTGGCTTGATGACGCACAAACTCGCCGTCGATATGCTTATCTTGACGCTGGACCTGCTGTCCAAGTGCTCGCTTTCAAGTGGCGACCACCGGCGTGTGTACACGAATCTGCTCGTGCACTGTCTCGAGAGCTCCACGAACATCCCGTTGCTGTTGCAGATCACGCGGATCGTGGGCCAGTCTATCACAGCGCCTCACGCTGCGACCAGCAACATGCTGGCAGCCAAAGACAAGATGACGCTGCTGACAAAGATGACGACGTTCGACCGCCTCCCGGAGGTCGCGGCGCTGCCGCTGTGGGACGAGTACTACCAGCTCATCCTGAAGCTGTGCGACCCAACAAGCGACGTGAAGCATTCGTACTTCCACATCAGCCCGTCACTCACGCAGAGTCACTCGCTGACGACGCACTTCTTGGCTGGTTTGATGGCCCCCGATCCAGAGATCCGCGAGCAGTTTCTCAAGTACTTCTACGAGGCAGCGCCTGCGGTGGGTGCGAGTGCAGGGCTACCGACAGCACGGCTGCTGCTGGTACTTCGCCAAGATTGGCAGTCGTGTGGCTCGCGCTACTGGGTGTCAGTGGCAGCTGAGACCTTGCTTTCGGCCGCCAGCTCCGTGTCCGCTTTGCAGAGCAGTAGCAGTGCCACCAGCAGTAGTGCGGCCAAGCGCCGAAGATCGTCGACGGCAGTGTCAGTGCCGTTGTTCCAGTCGCTGCGGTACTTGGCGCACATCGACGTGGAGCTCGCCGATGATCTGTGGGTCCAGCTCTTCAGTGATACGTGGCAGCGTCTCGCGGTGCCACAGCAGTCTCAGGTCACCACCCAGTTGCTGAAGATGCTTTCGTCCAAGTTCAACAAACGCGACCTGCATGTTCCGCTGCTGCAAGGCAGTTCCCCGCCGCGAGGCCGCGTGAATGTCGTGCAGACGCTATTGCGGTCGCTCGTGACCGTGGCTCCGTCGGCGCCAGTGCTCACACCGGAGCTCGTGGTGCATCTCGCGAGCAACTACGACGTGTGGAGTTCAGCCGCTCGGATGTGCGAGTTTCAAGTCGAGAACGCGTCGTTGAGTGTTGAGAGCCGGCTCCGTTGGATTGAGGCGCTGAGCTCGATCTACAAGTCGCTCCAAGAAGACGATCTACGCGTGGGCTTGAGCCTGGAGCACATTGCGCAGCCTGAGACGCGGTCTGCCCTCGTGCTGGAGGCTCTTGGGTGCGTCCACGAGGCACAAGAAGAGTACTTCAAGGCGCTGTCTAAGGCGCAGAGCGGCCGTGTGAGTATGGACGACGTGAACCTGTTCGAGTTGCGACTTTGGGAGGAGCGATGGGTCGCGTGCGCCAAGCAGCTCTGTCAGTGGCAGCTCATGCACGACTTTGCCAAGGCCACGCAGAACCAGGACTTGTTGCTGGACTGCGTGTGGAAGCGTGGTGACTGGAACGGGGCGAAGCAGTTGCTGAACGTGAGCATGGGCACCCAAGGAAGCGGCTCTTCATCGGCGGGATCTGGAGCGCAAGGCACCGCGGGCGACCTGGCTGGTGCCTGCCCACATACACGACTCCAGCGACTGTACATCGCGCTTCTCGACTCGGAAAAGCGGGTTTCGATCGATACGCTCGCGGGTCAAACCGCAGAGTTGGCGTTGTTTCAGTGGCAAGGTCTGCCGCGCGTATTGGGCAAGTCGCACGTCGCGCTGCTCCACCTCTTCCACCAGTTCGTCGAAGTGAAGGAGTCGATCCAGATGATGAGCGACATCAAGCACGCGAGCCAGCTCCACACGCTGCCGAACCTCAAGCCATCGATCAACACGTGGCGGGAGCGACTGCCGAACAAGTGGGAGCCGATTCTGTTGTGGGACGACATTCTCACGTGGCGCTCGCACATGTTCCAGGTCGTGAAGACGACGTTTTCGTGGAGCGACGCGCAGATGCTAGCGTGCATGCACGACAGTCCGTGGTCGGTCATCCGCTTGGCGCACACAGCTCGCAAGCAGCACCTTCCGGACGTGTGTCTTGGTGCGCTGTCCAAGTTGTACGCGATCCCGGCGATGGATGTGCAGGACGCGTTCTCCAAGCTCCGGGAGCAAGTGAGCATTTGCTACGAGAGCTCGAGTGAGTACACGGGCGGACTGGCGATCCTGAACAACACCAACTTGGACTACTTCAGCCTGCGCCAGAAGGCCGAGATGTTCCGTCTGAAGGCGTTGTTCCTGGAAGCCATGGGCAACAGCGCGGAAGCGAACCAGACCTTTTCCTACTGCCTCCAGATCTGCGATAGCTACGGCAAGGGCTGGCTCTCGTGGGGCCACTACTGCTACCGACTGTTCCTGGCGTCGACGGGCCGCGGCAGCAGCGGCAACCGAGAGCTGAGCTACGCGTCCCAGACCATCGCGTGTTACCTGCAGGCGATCCACCACCGCTGTAACGCTGCTCGCCTCATGGTCGCTCGCGTGCTGTGGCTGTTGAGCATGGATGACCACAACCGCGTGCTCATTCAGTCGTTTGAAGCCCACGGAAAGCAGCTTCCGATTTGGATCTGGATCGTGTGGATTCCTCAGCTGCTGATGGCACTCGGCCGTCCGGAGGCGCCGCAGATCCGTGGCTTGCTACGAGGACTCTCGGCCAAGTTCCCCCAGGCGTTGTACTACACGATGCGTGCGTTCTTCTTGGAGAACCGCGACAGCGCGATGATCCAAATGGGAGATCGCCAGGCCTCCGCGCCGTCGACGCCCTCGTCAGCTTCCGTGGTCACCCCGTCCGGCTCTGCAGGACCTGGTACGCCGACGTACGGCAGCAATGCTGTCTACTACCGCACCAAGGCCGGCGTGGTCGTGGCCGTGCCCGCGACGATGCCTCTGAGCCAAGTGCAGCAAATCCCTGGCCTCGTAGCACCTGCTCGCCCGACGCCGACGGCTTTTGGCGTGGCGCTGAGCCAAGTGCTAAGCGTGGACGCGTGGCGCGAACGTCTTCTCGTGGGTGCCGGCGGCAGCAATGGCACGAGCGATACGACGGCGTCGGCGGGCGTCGGAGCCTCGTCGGCCATCAAGCCTGAGCTGGGACCGGTGCAGTACACTGAAGACCTGCTCAACTTCCTGCGCCGCACGCACGACTCGCTAACATTCGAGATGGAGTGCGTGCTCGAAGAGATGATCACCAAGTTCCGCCCGGAGCCCGAGGAAGAGCTGCTCACGGCCGTGCACTCGCTGCTGCTCAAGTGCTACCAGTTGCCTCGGTTGTCGCAGCGAGAGATGGTACCGCGGATGCTTCGCGCGGCGCTGGAGAAAGTGTGTCGAAAGCTGTTCGCAGTCGCAGCCACGATGCCACCGAGTGTCGGCCCCCACGGCCAGATGCAGCCGCAGAAGAACGAGAAGTACGTGGAGTTTGTGAACGAGTTCAAGAGCGCGTTTGAGGCCGACTTCGCGCCGCCGATGGCCGATTCGATGGAGGAACACGTGACGTTGTTCGAGATGATGGACCGACTCAAGAAGTGGCGCAACATGCTGCAGGCTCGCGTGCAGAACCAGAGTTCGGGCAGCTACGGCGGCTACGGTGCGACTAGCAGCGGCGCGACGCTGCGCCTGGAGCACTGCAGCCGCTTCCTCATGGAGCTCAGCAGCTCCAACATGGAAGTGCCCGGCCAGTACATCTCGGACAGCGAGCCGATCAAGGACCTGCACGCACGCATCCTGTACTTCGACAACGACGTGGACGTGCTGCTTCGCAGCGGCTACACGCAGCGGCGGCTCGCGATGGGCGGCAGCGATGGCAACACATACAGCTTCCTGGTGCAGTACGCGATGACGCACACGACGCGCACAGACGAGCGCATGGCGCAAATGTATCTGCTGCTGAACCGCTTGCTGCTGCGCCACAAGGAGACCAAGAAGCGCAATGCTGTGTTCCACATCCCCAAGATCATCCCGCTCACGCCACGTGTGCGGTTGCTCGAGGACAGCCGCGACTTCGTCACGCTGGGCGAGATCTACGACCAGGAGTGCCGTGCTGCGAGCCAGGACCCCGACCTGCCCATTGAGCTCTACCGCCAGCGGATCAGCGAGGCGTACGCGGCGGCGGACGCGATGCAGGGAGACGACGCGTTGTCGCCGCAACAAGAGGACGAGCAGCTCGCGCTCGCGAGAGCCAAGGCCTTCGACGAGATCTGCAGCACGCACGTGCCCGAGACGCTGCTGTCCAAGTACGTGTTCCAGCTCTCGGCCCACGCCGACTCGTACTTCCAGTTCCGCAGCGAGTTCACCAAGCACCTGGCGCTGTCGTCGTTCCTGTCGTACGTGCTGTTTGTCGGCGACCGCGCGCCGCACCGCGTGCTGTTCTCCAAGCGCACAGCTCGCGTGGTCAGCGCCGAGTTACGGCCGGGATACGCGAGCAGCGGCCTGCTCGAGTCGTCCACGACCATGCCGTTCCGACTCACGCGTAACCTGCACAACTTCGTGACGCGGCCGGGCGTCCACGGCCCGTTCAGCGTGGCCATGGCGGCGACCGCCGAGGCGCTCATGGGCGAGGAGGACCTGCTGGGCAACCAGCTCGGGCTGTTCTTCAGTGACGACTTGCTGTCGTGGCACGCGTCCAAGACGCGGCTCACTGGAGCGGCTGGCTCCGCGGCCGCGACGTCGTCCGGCCCGCTGGACTCGCCGGCCAACGCCGCGATGGCCAGCAACAGCAACTCGCAGCGCCAGCGGCGACTGGAGAACCAGGTGCAGCAGCGCGTGGACGCGAACGTGAGCCTCGTGCTCGAGCGGATCCGCGGCGTGTCGCTCAAGAAGGAGACGGACTCGCAGCGCGGCAAGAGCGTGCGCGAGCTGCTCGAGATCGCCACGAGCCCCGAGCGCCAGCGCGAGATGTACCCGACGTGGTGTCCGTGGCTGTAAGATGAGGCGCAGACGATGATGACGATTAAAGACAACAGCACTTTGATATTTTGTACGTGGCTGGCTGGCTGTGCACGACTCACTACTTACTACGGTACGCGGACGACGACGCACTCGGCCTAGTTTACACTCGCTCTCCTCGCTCATCGCTTGCTGCTGTGAGTTAAAGACAGACACGCCACCCTCACACTCGCGTCTTCGCGGTCGGCTCCTCGCAGCGCCTTGATCGTGAGCTCGTCGGCGTCCTGGGCTGCCATTGCGCGCGCCTGCTGCTTCATCTTCGCGTCGTCCTCGCTCCCGTCGGCTTCCTCCTGCTGCTTGTCCTCGTCTCCATCTTCGTCTTCGCCTTCCTCTTCCTTTTGTCGGAGTCGCTGGCAGCGGCGACTCGCGTGGATGTGGTCGGCCAGCCGTCTCGTGAGCGCGTACGCCAGCGACGCCAGCGCCGTTATCATGAGCAACAACAGCACGAGGTCACTGGTCTGCACGCGGTACAGCCACGGCGACAGCGTCTTGGACAGCGCCAAGGCGACCGCGTAGCCGACGCTGTCAGCCAGCGAGAGCACGGCCTGCGAGACGTCCAGCCAGTCCAGGGGGGCGGTCAGCGTGTACGCCTCCTCTGCGGCCCCTACGCGGAAGAGCGCGTCGGCCAGCGCTAGCACGACCAAGTGAGGAACGCTCCAAAGCACGGCGAAGCTGGACGGCTGGAACTTTGCGCAGTGGGCAGCCGACGGATTCGCGACGTCGACGGAGCGCAGGCGCGTGTCGCGGCGATACAGCTCCACGATGCTGGAGAAGAAGATGGCAGAGAGGTAGAATAGCACACCGAGCGTCACGCGTCGCGCGGCCGACAAACGTGGAGGCTGGGGAGGAGTCTTCTTCGTTCGAAGCAGGAAGTGGAGACTCGGCAGGAGCAGCACGGATATGAGACCGACGAAGGCGCCGAGCACGTTGGGGTCGAACAACACGGACGCGGCGTTGTTGGGCCGCCGCAGTTGACACGTCTGCACGAACATGGTCGAGTAGAGCTGTGCACGAACAAACGCGGCGAAGGTAGCGGCGCTCGCGAGGCAGATCAGTGCGACGGCCGCGAAGAGCTGCTGGCGCGAGGGAAGCAGCGGCTCGCAGTCCACGTACGCGTCATCGATGGCCGCGTAGAGCTTGTCGCGTGGCGCAGGCGAGAGCTGGCTGGCGCTCAGCAGCATGGTCATGAGCCAACCGACCAACAGCACGGCGAAGATCACGAGATGCACGAGTGTAGACGACGACGGAGACAGAGAGGATCCAGCAGATGACGAAGAAGACGTGGAAGAGGTGACGATGTGGGCGACGAGAGCCGACGCCACGGCGAGCAGAAGCAGCAGCGTGAAGAACGCCAGTGCCAGGAGTGCTGCAGAGTGGCGACCGAGTCTCAGCCAGTCTCGAACGCCCAGCCGCGTGGGCTGGGCCGAGAAAGTCGGCTCTTGCGGGAACGCTTCCATTTCTCCTCGCGCCAGCTTGCGCTCGAGCGGATTCCGTGGCTCGACGGCGTCCTTTGGAGTCTCGATCGTGGTCTTCTCCGCCTCCGCTGCTCGCTGATCAGGCGACGCGTGATGCCGTGACTGGAAGAGGAACGCGGTCAACAGAGTGAGAAGCGACACTCCGCAGGGCAGTGTGATGAGAACGGCTCGGCGAGTCCGCAGAATGAACATGTTCTGGCCAACGGGGAGCTCCAGGTCGACGGCTGCGAAGTAATAGGCCTGTACGAGGCTGGACGATAGCAGCATGGCTGCGAATGCCCACGTGATGAAGGAGCTCATGGCTGCATCGACGGATCGTTGGCGTGGCCTGGACTTGTTGGCGTCGTCTGCCTTTTGTGTGGCGTCGCTCGTGACGATCTCAGCTCCCAGTGCGATGAGGTTGGGGAGGAGCAGGCCGTGGGCCACCACAGCCTTGCTGTAGCCGAGTGCGAGTAGAGTGTTGGACACCCAGGGCGCCAAAGGCAGCAGTTTCGTGAACTGAAGGACGACAATGGCAACAACCCAGAGCCACGCGAGGCGACGCAGCAGCGTCACGCGGTCCATGAAGCCGCTCAGACACGCACCCGCACAGTTGACGAGTCCGAGGATCGTCCACGCGACCACGATACACAGTCCTACGGGCAGCGCGTCGATGCCGAAGAGCCGACGCAGCCCCGGACTGGCGTTGAAGGAGATGCAGTGCACGCACGCCGTGCTCAGGAACAGCGCGACATGGACGCACCACGTTCGCCTCACCACGAACACTTCGCGGTGGCGCAAGGGCTTGGGCGTCTGGCCGAAGCCGGGCTCACGGTCGTAGTCCATGTAGATCGTCAAGTGGTCATCGGCGTGCTGCGTTCGCTTTGTCTTCAGCTTCATACTGGCGCTGTCTCTGTTCACTGCGCCCTTCGAGCCAAAGTGCACGTGATCCTGGCGCTTCTTCTTGTGCATGCGGTCGTCTGTCTTGGCTGTGATGTTCACGGGCGTCGGTAGCGGCGGCATTGCCTTCCTCAGTGCGTGCGCTCGTGCCACGTCCAAGTGGCCGCCGAGTGTGAGCCTCCGCCCCCGCGACTGATGCTGGTGGTCCTTGGGCTTCCTCACATCCACGGGCGTCGGTGCTGCCTGCAACTGAGTTCGGCACCCCAGTACTTCAGGTGTGTCAGTCGACTCCTCTCGCTCGCTGTCGCCGTGCCCTTCATCGCCGTCGTCCGCGGCACTCAGTTCGGACCACCGCTCGTCGTCTTCGCCGTCCGAGCCGGCGCCGATGGTCGAGCGACACAGCCACGTCTCGCGCTCGCTGCCGGCGCGCACCATCACGGCCGTGGGTCGCGGGGCCGCTTCCGTTCGGCGGCCGCCGTCGTCTCGCGCGGCCATGTTCGCAGTGCGCGGGGTCGGCGGTGTGCGTTCCCTTGTCTTGTCTTGCGTCCCACCGGCCCACCCCCACCGAACGTCGGAAGCTAGCTGGCTGCGGTGTGTCTAGTAGCTCCCTACAAACCGCGATACGATACTAGCAGCCGCAGCGCGCAGCCCGTGCCCTCAATTGCCACCCGCCACTTGCGTTGGGGTTTCGCGCCTTGGGCGGCGCAGGCGTCCAGCGCGGAACGCGCCGCGAACGCGAGCATCCGCGAAGAGTCGGACAGCGGCGTTTCGTGGAAATCGCATTTTGGCGCGAACGTTCGGCGCGCGTTCGCTACGCGTGCACCACGACGTCCCACGCCGTCGACGCTGACGCCGGCGGAGGTAGAAACCACGTGCGCGAGATGTGGTCGAAGAGCAGCAGCGCGTTGAGATCGACGCGGCCGCTGCGCAGGAACACGAGCCGCAGGCTCTTGCGCACGATTGTGCCCGGCCGCAGGCGACTGGACAGACAAAACGGCCACACACGTCGCGTTAAGCAACCCCTACTACCGATTCCAACATTCATGTTACACGGAGACGTACCCGAGGTGGTGGAAGGCCTCAAAGGCGAGCCACGCGCGCTGCGCGGAGCCGGCGGGCGGCACGACGAGCGAGAGATCGAAGTCGGTTTTGTCCTGCGACCGGTTCGCGACCACGACGCACAGCGTCTCCACGACGCCTACGCGATGCAAGTGCGCGGCGTTGCGGTCCAGCGGCGCGAGCGACACGCTGAGGGGACACGAGCGGTCCAGGCCGCGCCGCACGACCTTGAAGTCCCCCTGTGTGACCAGCGGCAGTGGTTTGGGTAGGAACTCGAGCAGCTCTGCAGACGGGGACGCGTGCTTGGCAGCGTGGTGGCTGTGGGCGTGCGGAGACCAGAGGATCGTGTGGTGCTCGGTGATGGGCTGGAGCAGAGTCGCAGCGTCCGCGTTGCCATCGCCTGGCGCAGGAGGCAACGCCTCCCAACTCAGCGTCAGCAGCGACTGGTGGCTGTGCGGACTCAACACGTCGGCGGGGGCAGCGGCAGCGGCCACCACTCCACCGCCAGGACCCCCGACAGGCTCCAGCACAAACACGAAGTTGAACTGCTCGAGTGGCTCCAGCTCCACTGGAAAGGCGTCATCCGTGGTCTTGGCGACGCGGTACTCTGCTGGCTTTGGCGCCCCAGGCTTCGGTTGGCCGGCCGATGCGCCGCCTGCAAACTGGTTCACATGGAGCTGCAAGTCCAACACGCGCACGCCCAGCATGTCGTGCATGTTGGTCGCCCTCGCGAGCACAGCCACGCGCTGATCGCGCAGGAACTTGGTTTCCATCTTGAGCACGAGCGGCTTGACCACACGCAGCTTGTGCTCGACGCGGCGCGTGAGGTTGGGCGGCTCCGTCGTCTGCTCCCTCAGCAGTCGGAAAACGTGGGTGTTGAGGAAGTCCGCACCCAGCAACTGGGTCTGCGATGACAACGGTGCGCTACTATTCACAAGACCACTGCCGCCTTCCTCTCGTGTGGCGTTGGGCGTCACACGCGCGATGAGCACGAGTGGCCGCTGCCAGAACTCGGCCCGCACGCGCAGGGTGCACTCGCAGCGCAGACTCAAGGTCACGCGCAGCGTCGAGGCCGAGGCCGCGCCAGCGACGTCCTCGCGTGTCAGCGGCAGCAGCACGAGCCGCGATTCCTGGTGGAACAGCGTCGCACGTGGCTGCTGAGGCGCGTGGGTCTGGGCCTGCAGCTGCTGCTGCTGGGCGGTGCCCTTGCTGGGCTCCACGACCTTGAGGTCCACGAGCGCGCCGTCGCAGTGGCGGCGCCAGCGCGTCTCCAGCTGCTCCAGCGCCGCGGCGCGAGCCTCCTGCGCGGGCATGGCGGCTTCGGACTGCGGCGTGCCGGCCGTGTCGTGGGCCGCCGCCGCGTTCGAGGGCGTCGTGTCCAGCGTCACCGTCGCTCGGACGACCACGCTTAGCGTCTCTCCTGTGGGAGCGACAACGCGTCAGCATCCACCGTCGTTCGCATGGCTCCATGCGAGGACGTACCTTGGAAGAGCTCCTCGCCACGCAGCTCCAGCGCCAGCCGCGCGTTCTTCCATTCGTCGCTCCAGTCGCGTAGCATTCTCGATAGCAAGGGTCACTTGGTCGCCAACTTCAATCTTCGCGTTATATTTCCATGAATGGGGGAGGCCACATGACCATTAAGTTCGCATGCGCACTTTGCGGTGGGGATTGCTCGCGCCAAAATGGCAAGCAGAACGACGCCAACAAACGCCACGAAAACGTGAATGGTGCTGGAGCTGCTATTGGTGTTTTCTGTGTCCATGGCTACCGTACTGCCGTATACTGCGGCTCGCGCATGTGGTGTTTGTACTGCGAGCGTGCGACTACTATCGAATCTGAGGCGAGGGGACTGGCCCTCGGCGTCTGCACAGCGACGTGACTCGTCCCGCGACTACAAAAAGTAGTCGGGCGCCGGCTTCTTGGCAGGCACGCCTCGCGCGTCTTGCGGGGCCGCCTCAAAGATCTAAGCATATGCAGCATCACACAGTCAGCATCAACGCACACACCAATACAGAAGAGCAGGCGGCAGCAGCCTCACCTTGAAGCGCTGCTCCAGGTTCTCATCCAGCTCCAGAATGGCCGCGACGTTGCCGCATCGATAGCAGTAGTTGGGCGCCGACCAGACTGTGACTAGCGCGTTGTTGAACATGGACTTGTGGCCCTCCATCACGAGCTGGTGCGCGCGGCAGATGAGCTGGATGTCATTGGTCTGGTTGAACTTCTCCACCACGTCGCCGCCGAACAAGTAACCGGCGCCACGCGGACTCAGGCCCCAGCCGTCAATGTCTGCAAATACCCCCATGGCACTCTGCGTCAGCCTCTGCGTCTCGCACTAAAACACAAGCAGACGAACGCACCTTCAGGATCCGACCACATGAGGTCGCACATGGCGCCGTCGTGCGGCACTTCCTGCTTGCGGTCGATGATGCGGATCTGCGCAGATGCCACCACACAGCGAGTCCACGTGAGATCTTCAGTCATATAAAAAGGGGGAGCGGGTAGCGGTGCACACGCACCTGGTCAAGCGTGTTGATCGATGGCGACAGACCGCCGTGCACACAGAAGATCTTGTCCTCGATGATGGCCGAGAGACTTAAATAGTCGAAGATCTCCGTGCAGTAACGCCACACGTTGACCGATCCGTACTTACGCAGACACTCGTCGTAGAAGCCGTAGACCTGCGTGATCTGGCGCGACTCGTGGTTGCCTCGGATGAGCGTGATGCGGTCCGGGTAGCGCACCTTCAGCGCGAGCAGCAGCAGGAACGTCTCGACACTGTAGAAGCCGCGGTCCACGAAGTCGCCCATGAACAGGTAGTTGGTCTCGGGGCACTCGCCACCCACATTGAACAGCTCCTTCAGGTCGTAGAACTGGCCGTGGATGTCACCGCAGATCTGTAGGGCATAGCAACACGCGGGTCAGCACAATCCCGGGGGATCTTCGGCGTTCGCGTGGCCATCCACGCACCGTCACGGGCGCGTCGATGCGCTGCACGTTGCTCTCGTCCACGAGGATCTCGCGCGCCTTCTGGCACAGCGCCTTCACCTCCGACTCCTTCAGGTACTCGCAGCGCTTGAGCTGCTCGATCTGGCGGTCCAGGTCGCTCTGGCTCATGGACATGGTGGCGATACGGCGGGGCTACGGGAGAACTGGCTGGGGGAGGAAGTGAAGGGGCCTTTCCTTCCGTGCGCTGCGTCGGGTGGGGGAGGAGTGTGAGCTGAGCTTCCGCAGTCGCGCCTGCAGTCAGTCCGACAGACAGACACCCGCGCGAGTCGATAGAGTGGCTTGGAGTCGCGAGAGACGGTCGCGGGAACTTGGCCCCCAGCCCAGCAGCTCAGAAGCTCAGCAGCGACGGAAGGAACCCGCGGAGGGAAGGAAAAACCCAATCGACCACCACCCAAAAACAGAACGGAACCGAACCCAGACGGAGCAGCCCAGACTCAGGTGGTCACACGCACGATGATTGGTAGAAAAAGGAGATACACACACTCTGAATGTACCCGCATACATTCCGAATCGAAACACGCAAGCCCAAGCGGCGAGAAAGGCAAAACCAAACGCATCCCGCTGGAAGAAAGGCTCCTTGTCCATCGATGCTCACTCGCTCACTGGGCCTTGGCGACCTGAACGGACTGGTCGGTGGTCTCGGACCTGCATACAACCACAAGAAAACTCGGTGCTCAGTGTGAGGTGCGGGAAGTCTGCCACAAGATCCACCGTGCCACTCACTCTTTCACCAGCTCGGCGACCTTGGCCTCAGCGGCCTTCCGCTTGTCCTGCTCCTCGCGGATCCATCCCATGTACAGGTCGTTGAGGGTCTTGACCTCCTGCTCCAGCTTGGCGCGGCGGTCTTTCTCCTGTCGCAGCCACTCGACCATCTTCTCGCGGCTGGCAGTGCGGTCGATGTCGCTAGCGTTGGAGCCGCTCGACATGCGGGTCTCTGGCTCCTCGCCTTCCATCTTCAGCTTGCGCGACGACAGCTCCGCCTGCAGAATCGCCTTTTTACGCAGCGACGCGCGCTCCATGCGCTGCGCCTCCAGCACACTCGTCGGCGTGTCAGGCACGAACATCTCAATGCACACCTTGATGCCGACCATGACGTGCTCCATCACGGCGACCGCCACGAGGATACCGGCGAACGACAGCGACGGGAACAGTTTGTCGAGCAGACCCGAGTGCAGGCCGAAGATGGCGCAGTTGGTCATGACCGACATGTATCCGAGAGCGTTGAACGCGTAGAGCCACGTGCCAATTCCTTCGGACTGCACGCGGCGGCTGCGGCGGAAACTCGCGCAGAGCTTGAATCCATCGCTGCGGATCTCCATGACGTTATTCGCTAGGCCCCAGAGCGCCGCGAGTGGGTACGCTGAGGCAAACAGCGTCACTTGGCTGTCGTTAGATATTCAACCCACCAGTAAGTTAGTCAAGAAAGAGCCGTCAGTCGTCAAAGCTGCAGCCAACGTACCCAAACTGGACGAAAAGCTCCAGATAGTCGTCGAACGTGCCGTTGTACGTGGGGAAGAGCAGCTCGGCGTCCACCTTGCTCAGCAGAGCTTCCTTGACGTTCTCTTCCTTGGCGATTTTGCCAGCCTCCGTCTTCAGCGAGGACGTCGCCGTGAAGTACGGCACGAGCTGCTCCTGCAGGTTGCCTATGAGCTGACGCGTGATCAGCAGCGAGCTGAGCGTCTGCTCCAGCAGCTCCATATCACGGGAGCGGAACGCCAAGAAGAACAGCGAGCCGAAGTTGTTCACGAAGTAGAACGACGCCAACTTCAACACGAGCGCGTTGGAAAACTACAGCGGACACAAGCGAACAGTTAGCTACCAGAACGAGTGCCATGCATATTCAGACAAAGAACCACAACTCACGTCAGCATCCGTTCGGTGGTTCTCATACTTCGTGAGGAGCGTGGCCAGCTCCAGATACTTCATGTCCAGCAGCAGCACGACAATCGAGTAGGCGATGGATGGCGACAGCGAAATGTACGAGTAGTACCCGTCCCATCCCTTTTCAGGCGTGAACTCGGTGCCAAACCACTTCTCCACCTGGAAGTAGAGGAACATGAGCTTCATGATCACGCCGAGCACGACAAGCGTCACGATCGACGTCACGAGGTAGCGCTGCATGCGCTTGATGGACGAGAAGTACGTGAAGTGGCGGTCCTCCACCGGGTCGTAACGGCGCTCGCCCGTGAAGTCCGGTCGCTCCTGGTCGTAGCCGAGCGTGTCGGCGGGCGTGATGTCCCACTGGTTCCGCAACGTATTCTCGCGGCGTTTCCAGAACTTGAGGAACGCGGTCGCCCAGCTCGTAATGAACAGCGAGTAGAAGGCGCGGCCGTAGGCGCTCCACGGCGTGAGGATCTCGACCAGAAACACCAGCACGCCGATGACCGTGGGCACGGCAAGCCACTTCGAATACATGCCCAGGAACGCAAAGTAGAACCCGATCTCGTCGCCGAAGTAATCGCGCACGGCGTCAATTGGCTGCGGCTTGTCCCATTGCTTGACCCACGTCTCCACGAGCTTCTGGCGCTCGCGGTCATCGTGGAGCGGGAAGTATTCCTTGATGAGGCGCGAGTGGAGAGCCTGCGCGAACAGCAAGTCGTTCTCCTGGAAGGGCGACGGGATGCTGCCTTCCGTTCCAGCGGGTGGCGGAAAGACGACCAGGCGGTTCAGCTCAAACATGAGCAGCTCGATGCGCTCACCTGACGACAGCGATTCGTTCTGCATTTCCTCCACGACAGTCGCGTGCTGCAGTTTGGCTCTGCGCGCCTTGATTTGACCGAAAGTCTGCGGACTAGCGCCCACGAGATAGAAGTCCTCTTCCACCACAGCAGGCGCTGCTGGTGTCGCCGCATCACCCTTGGCATCTTCGATGGGTTTGTGGTGGAGAATCGGCTTCTTGGAGATCTGCAGGCGGCTCTGCTGCGCGACTGTCTCCAGAAAAAACGCGACAGCCGCCGGCGCGAACGTCTTCGTGTCGAAGCACAGCACGACATCCTTGTCCTTCTCTTCCTCGCTGCGGTCCCCGATTTTCTACAGCACAAACACCCGGGTGTCAGTCCGTCCATTGCCACATTGGCTTTTTTCTCCTTCATGTCAGACGTACGACGGGCGTGGCGAGGATGAACTTGGTGAGCGTGTAGGCGCTGGCGACCACGCCGATGGTGCCCACGCCACCCTTGACGATAGCGTCTGCGAGCGCCGCCATTGGAGCTGCGCTTGCACGAGTGCGTTTGGTGCGTTAGGATCGAGGGGGAGTGTGAGGGCCTGTGCGTCTGTGTCGCGTTGGAGCCGCTGGCGTCTGTAGCTCTTCGTCACGAAGTTCGTGGCTTCGCTTTCAGGTTCAACTGACCACCTGAGACGATAGAAAATCCCGATCCACTGAACGACATCTGAGGAAATCTGAAGAGATATCTGAGTTCTCCCGGGCTCAGGCGTTAACCGCGGTCTCGACTAAGTTCTCTTCATTGGTGAGGACCATCAAACGACACGCATACGAAAAAAGCTCACGATCAGCATGGAGGTCGTCAAGGTCGAAGCGCTCCACGCGCAGCAACCGCCTGCGGACGCCCCTGCTGGAGGTGAGAGTGCTGTGGGCGATGGAGAAGTCGAACTGGGCAAGCGCGCGCAGCGACGCGCTAAGCGCCACGCCTTCTGGGAGCAGAAGAAGGAGAAGAAGAAGCTCCAGAAGAAGCAGCTCCAGGCCGAAAAGCGCAAGAACGAGCCCGTGGCGGAGATCGACATGAGCGAAGAGGCTGTGACGCGCCGCAGAGACCGCGCGATCGCTAAGCGCGAGTCGTACCTGATGGCGAGCGAGGAAGGTCTGCAGGTGGTGATCGATTGCGGCTTCGAGGAGCTCATGTTTGAGAAGGAGAAGAAGAGCCTGTCGCAGCAGATCATGTGCGTGGCTGGCTTGGACGTAGGCAGGGAAGGCATATCGAGTGCTAAGTTGAGTGCACGCTGTAGGTTTTCGTACGGCGTCAACCGCCGCAGTGATGCGCCAGTGCGCGCGACGATCACTTCGCTGTCGGGCGACACGAAGGACAACCTGACCAAGATCAGCGGCTTCAACGACTGGCTGGCGGTGCGTTTGATGTCTTTACGAGTACTTAATATGTGTGATGGATGCACAGCAAACTTACTCTGCGTCTCCGTGGTGTGCTGGTGCAGTTCAAGTCCACGGCGCAGAGTTACATGGAGATGTTCCGTCCCGAGTCGCTCGTGTATCTGACCGCGGACTCGCCCAACACCATCACCACACTCGACAAGGACAAGGCACGACTGTGTCTCTGTCTGTGTTTGGTTGCCCTACGTAGCTAACTGAGGCGTGTTCACTAGGTGTACATCATCGGCGGCATCGTTGACCGCAACCGCCTCAAGGGCGCGACCTACAACAAAGCGGTGGAGCAGCGGATCGCGACGGCCAAGCTGCCGCTCGATGAGTACTTGCAGATGGGCTCCACCACGCGTGTTCTCACGGTGAACCACGGTACGTGCCATCAGTCTGTTGGGATGGTTTCTGCTGATGGTGGTGTGGACTGACTGAGTCGTGGCAGTGTTTGAGATCTTGGTTCGATTCGGAGAGACTGGCGACTGGAAGCAGGCGACACTGACGACGTTGCCCAGCCGAAAAGGTGTTGAAGAGAAGAAGGACGGAGAGACGGAGGAAATCAAGCAAGAAGGGGAGGAGAGCCAGGAGGCGACGCAGCAGTCGTCGTGAGCATCCCAAATGAATGCTGGAATGCTGACCAAATAGACGTGTATTGGATTCTGTCGGCCGATGGTCGTGACGCGTCAATCACTTGATGCTCTTGAGCGCCATCTCCAGCCGCTGGATGGCCAACTCGATGTCTTTGACCTGTTCCGTGAATACAGCGCATCAGTAAATCGATGTAATTCCAGCCTCGCCCAGGGCAAGACTCTCCCCTTACCTTGAGCGCAGCGATCGCAAACTTTGCGCACTCAATGGCATCGTTGACCTCGTTTTGAGACACTGGGTTGGCACGGTTGCGCGCCGGAAGCGTCTGTGGCACGTACGGCGTGTGCGTCGGGGCCGGTGGTGGAATGGCTGGAGCCTGTGGCGGCGGCGTATACATAGGCTGTTGAGCCTGCGGTGGTGGGGTGTAAACTGGCTGTTGAGGAGCAGGCGGAGGCGTGAACGACTGCGCTGGGGGTGGCGGTGGCGAGTACGCAGGAGGAGGGGATGGTGCAGACGGTGGCGGCGCACTATTCCACGAGTTGCTCTTTGGCTCCGGGGAGCTTCCAACGCCAGGGCCAAAGCTGGAGACTGACGACGTAAACGACGGGAAGGAGTCACTCGATGATGGCGATGGCGTCGGAGCTGCAGGAGCGCTCGATGCACTGCTGATGGACAACGACGAAATGTCTGGCATGGTGGGTTGGCTGCGCGGCGGCGTTGGAGCTTCGTCGCCGTATCCTTCTCCCTGCCATCATCATACACCATCATGTTAGAATAAGCTACAGTTGAGCAGTGAAATCGCACCGAGGTACTCACAGTGGAGTAGCCGGCACCAGGCGGACCTGGCGCTGGAGTGGTTCCCTCCTTAATCGCCTTGAGAATTGTGGCGGCCTTGTACTTGCAATATCTCCGCTTTTCTAGCATCTGCAGCCCACGCATCCAACCCATCAGCTTGACGCTTGAGGAACCACAATCACATTCCAATCACAAACGCACATCTTCGCCCACGTCTCCAAACTGGTTCAGAATATCGAAAAACGTGCCCGCGGCGTAAAATGTTCTCGCCGTGTTCCTACACAAACAACATTTCCACTCAGATCTCAACCACAGACAGCAATCGGAGCTTACATCCAGCAGCGTACTTGTCCGCACGTCCCGCTCGGTCCTCGTCGTCCGCCTTGGTAAAGATCTCAAGCGCAAAATCTTCACAGATTTCCTACGTCCACGCCCACAATCAACTCCTTCGCACCATCCGCCTTGCCCCTCCCCATGTGACACCACACACCTTGCCCTCGTCCTGCGTGAAAGCCGGCAGCTTGGCCTTGTCCTCCTCCAGGCGGTCCATGAGCGCGAGCAGGTAGTTGGTGGACTCGTTCGAGCTGTCGTTCTCGCGCAGCTTGATGCCCATTTCCATGGCATACTGGCGGCAGTAGTACGCGATGAGCTTGGACTCTGGCCGCGACGAGTCGCGCTCCAGCTCCTCAGCGCGGCGGATGAACGGCAGCAGCGCCTTGAACGTCGGGGGGATCTTGCTGTCGGCCATCTCCCGTGCTAGTGTCCGCTTCCTCTTCTTCTGGGTAATGCGGGTGTGACGCTGGGTGTTCTTTTGGGCGAAGTCAAGTGATCAACATTCCAATTGGAGCTCTCCGCTCTGAAGTAACGCTACGAAATCAGTGTCACACACTTAATTAGCTTAGTTTTAGAGTTAGCCTATTCAATTAGCTTAGCTTAGATGAAGAATGAAGAGCTCCCACTCAAACTTAAACGATGGACGCGCAGTGGCAATGGGCCAGCGCCGTCGTCGCGATCTCGGCAGGCGACCAGTACTATGAAGCCGCTCGCGCCGAGGTAACTGGCGTCACCTACCGCACTGGCGACTGCGTGCGGCTGGTGAACGAGCGCGGGCGTGAGCTGCTGGCAGTGGTGACGGCGCTGTGGGAGTCGCGCGACGGCGTGAAAATGGTCGAGGCACGGCAGCTCTTCCGCGAGCTCGCGCTCGTGCGCCAGCTGCAGGAAACGCCCAAAAGCAGTCTTCCCGTGATCAACGGGTCGCTCGGAGAGGCTGCGAAGGTGGGAGCTCGTCAATATTGCGCGCCTTTGCTCGAGGTGTGTGTGTGCTGATAATGGGTTTTGGCGCTAGGTGTGGGAGTCCAACAACTTGGAGGCTGTGCCACTAACGTGGATCGACCGCAAGTTGCGCGTTTGGGAACTTGTGGAGGGATCCATCGAGAAAGGATCAGATAGGAGTGAAGCGGAGTTTGCCATTGTCGGATTGTTTGACGTGAACGCGGATCGACTGGGGCCTTTGCCGCCGCAGAGCTCGCGCCAAGAGAGGTCGCGACAATTCAGCGTGCGCGCCCGCGAGATCGCCATGGTGTGTAGCGTTTTGCAGCACTTTGGTGCGCTGTGTGCACTTTGAACTGACTGTGCTGGTGAGTAGGAAGACGAGGAGGAACCAGACGCGAAGGTCGGCGAGAAGCGTATCCGCCCAGGAGAGGTTCCAGCCGTGTCGCTCAGTCCTCAGGCCCAAGCAGCGATCACCAAGCTGAGGACTGTTTGCCAGGAGCTCCTGCTGTCGCATGCTCCAGATGAAACGACAGCGCGAGAAGACGAGCGTGACATGATCCAGGATCACCTGCAAGGCGCCATCCGCGAAGGCGCGTCCAACGGCGCGCTGTACATCAGTGGACTCCCAGGCACTGGCAAGACGTCGATCGTGCGAGAGGTGGTTCGCCAACTGGAAAAAGAGAGAAGCTATGGCGTGCTTCCAGCATTCGTGTACACGGAAATCAACGGACTGCATCTGCCCAAGCCGGAGATCGCGTACGCTTCAATCTGGAAGGCGGTCACCGGATCCGAAGAAGTGGTACGTCGAGAGAGGACGAGGATCTCTCTCCACACACACACACACAGCGAAGCGACTGACTTAGCATTTGCATTACTCTCTGGTCGGTAGCCTCGCTCATTCAGCCCTGCACGACTGTGCCAGATGCTCGCGCACGAATTCGAGCACGGCGACTCCACGCAGCGCCCCACCATCTTGCTCGTGCTGGACGAAATGGACTTCCTCGTGACAGGCAAGAGCGTCGTGCTCTACAACATCCTCGAGTGGCAGGCGTTCCGCAGCTCCAAGCTCGTGGTTGTGGGCATCGCCAACACCATGGATCTACCCGAGCGACTGGAGCAGAAAGTACGCAGTCGACTGGGCAGCAACCGACTCATCTTCAGCTCCTACACCTCCTCACAGCTCGAGAGCATCGTGCGTCAGCGACTGGCGAAACTTGACGTGTTCAGCACCGACGCTATTCAGATCTGCTGCAAGTTCGTCGCGCAGGCCTCTGGAGACGCCCGGCAGGCGCTCACGCTGTGTCGCCGAGCGGCAGAAGTCTCCATCGAGCGGCTCTCGCTGGGACAGGCTGGCCACCATTCACTGCGCGAGCAGTACTTCGTGACTGCGGAAGACCTCCAGGCCGCACAGAAGGCAACGTCGGTCTCGGCGCCGCTGATCCGACTGCGCGACTGCCGCAAGTTTGAATGCGTCTTCCTCATCGCCCTCCGCATGGAGGTGAAGCGCTCCGACCGTGAGGACGCTGCGTTTGAGAGCGTTCTGAACCGGTTCGCTGTGCTGTGCAACACGCATTCGCTCACGCCCGTGCCTCGCCTGCGTGACTTGCTCTTGATATGCGACGAGCTCAGCCGTTCGGGCATCTTGCAGCAAAGCCACTCCAAGGCGTCGCGGTACCCGAAACTCATGCTGCGCTGCTCACCCCAAGAGGTCTACGACGTGTTCCTCGCACATCCCATTGGACGGCAGCTGCTAACATAGACATCTCAGACCCCTTTCACAACACCCCAGTGTCTATTTTGCCTTTGTATGCCTATCCGCCACGCTGGAAGAGCTGCTCAGGAATCGGCTCCGTCACAATGTGCATGACGCGCTGTGCGGTTTCGCCTCGGCGCTTGACGCGGACTTCGATCTTGCGTCCGATCGAGTACCCCACCGAACCCATGATGTCCTTGGTGCTCTTCACGGTCTTCCCATCGAACGACACGACGACGTCGCCGGGCAGCAAACCGCCCTTGTGGGCGGGAGACCCCGGCACGACCGACTTGATGATCACACCTTCCTTGACATCCGGGAAAATGCTACTCCCCCACAGATACAGACACTCACTGATCAGCTCGCGGCCACTTCATCCAAGACCACACCGACACAGGACGCACCGACTGAGCTCGAGCAGCTCGCGCGTGTTGAAGTTGATCATCTGCATGCCGATGTACGCGCGGATGACCTTCTTGTGCTTGAGCAACTGGTCGATGACCTGCGCGGCCGTGTCGATCGGGATCGCAAACGAAATGCCGACGCTGCCGTCCACTTTCATGGTGTTGATGCCGATGACCTTGCCGTCCAGATCCACGAGCGGGCCGCCCGAGTTGCCCGAGTTGATAGCCGCGTCCGTCTGGATGTACTCGCCGCCCTTCTGCGGGAAGCCCAGCTCGCTGCTGTGGCGCGCGACGGCGCTGATGATGCCGGCGCTGACGCTGTTCTGCAGCGAGAACGGACTCCCCAACGCGCAAACCCACTCGCCCGCCCGCAGCTCCGACGAGGAGCCCAGTTGGATCGTGGGCCACTCGCGCTTCTCGCTCGGGTCGATTTGCAGGATCGCGATGTCCGACAGCGGGTCGCTGCTGTGGACCGAAGCCGCGGCTTTGCTGCCGTCTGCGAACGTGATCTACGAAACCATGAAGACTAGTCAGTGCTGGACGAGGGAAAGCAAGTGGTGGCGAGTGGACGGACCTGGATCTTGGAGTAGCGATTGCATCTCGCGACGACGTGGGCGTTGGTCACTACGAGCCCGTCCTTCGAGATGATGAAGCCCGAACCGTTGCTGGAAATGTAACCTACATCATGGAAAATGCGACCCAAGATTACGAGTCAGAAGAGAGAGACAGAAGTGCACTGTTCAGAGGCCATGCGGCGGCCTACCGGAGTCGACGGCGATGTTGACGACGGCAGGGAAGGCCTTTTCCACGGCGTCGGCGATGAAGTTACGCTGCAGATACGCGTAGCGCTTGCCGTTGGGCGGCGGAGGCTCTAGTCGCACGGCGTGCCGCTCTACAGATCACCAGTACCGGTACACACAGGTAGGATGCATTGCACACGAGAAGTCAGCTAAGATGCAGAAGGAGAGACGGCGCGTAGGCAAGCGCTCGCACCGGAATGCTCGTACACCAGCGTTGCGGACGCCACGGCGCCAGCGGCAGCGAGCGCGTAGGCGACGGCCGCAGGGCGTGCGTGGCGCGTGAGCTGGCGACGCGAAGCCGGAAGCGTCGTGCGAAGAAACGCGCGCCACGCCATGAGGTGACAATGCGGATCCAATGTTCGCAGCTGGCCAGTTGAAGGTGTTCCATCGAACAAAATGAACCAGGAGCAGGAGTGCCCAACATAACGAATTCAAGAAACCCAAAATACGTGGAGCAGCAATGGCGGCGTGAGACCACTCCGTCTTGGCACCGATTGAAACGTTGCGCGTCCACGAAGGCTCTAGTGGCAGCCAAATGCCGCCAGCATGTAATGCACTGGCATGGAGGGTGGGCGAGATACATAGCTCTTCCGCTCGTTGAAGTCGAGTGTGTCATCGACTCGGCGATGAAGGAACCGGTCTCAAAATAGCTGCTTTGTCTTTGGGTCGCCTGCTGCAAGGGTTTCCCTTTGAGCAGCTCAAGACGTCAAGGCCATCCAAAGGACGGCACACATGGCCCCGATCGAGCGATTTACCACACTAGGCATGGACGAAGAAGCGCATCTCTCCTTCTTTCTCGAGTGGTACGATCCACAGGCTGACCAGATCAAGCCGTACATCCTCCACTTCTACGGCGACCAAACGCTGGAGCTGGTGCGCCCGTATTCTTTAGATTGTTGCAGCCAGTCCCTGACCAGAAACGCGTTCTCTGTAGATCGAGCGCAAGACGCGTCGCGTCTTCCTCAAGCGGATCCGCATACCCACGGTCTCACTGAGCGACATCTTCATCGGCGCGTCCGTCACCATGTTCGTCGCCTGCTCCTTTCCTCATCCTCCACTTCCATTGCTAAGAAAACGTCCGTGTGTAGTTACTCGCGACAGCTTACGATCCTCGAGGCCGCGAATGAGTTCACGAAGACCCAGCTGCAGCAACAGGCGTCCAAGGCTACTTTTGTTATCACCCCCAGGGGCTACCGCTATATGGGCAAGATCCTGTCGGCGATCGAACACAGTGCCTGGGATGCTGACGCGCTGCTGCTTGCAAACGTCGTGATGGTACAGCTCGAACCAAGTCACGTGAGCATTCTTGCCAAGCACTTCACACCACAGGACAGTGCCACGCAGCAGCTACTCACAAAGGATGTCTCGCTGGTCATCGAGGTCAAGCTGTCGACGCCAAACGCCCTGGAGGACGCGAAGGCCAAGCTGGACGCCAGCAAGCTCAGTGACTTCGTGCTGATCGGCGAGTGTGGAATGGATCGGCTGATCCCGGCGTCGGGTCCTCTCCCAACCACCGCTGTGCTCGACAACTGCTCGCTCTGTATCGTGCGACCGCGCATGCTCCGTGAGAAACACGTCGGCGAGATCCTCGACGGGATCCTCAGCGCCGGCTTCGAGATCTCGGCGCTCAAGCTCTTCCACTTCAAAATTGACGACGCCAACGAATTCTTCAGCGTGTACAAAGGCATCTACCGCCAGTACCACGAGGTGCTCAAGTACATGACCTCGGCGCCGTGCATCGCGGTGGAGATCCGAGGCGACGATGCGGTCCGTAACTTCCGTGAGCTGTGTGGCCCGCATGACGTGCAGGTTGCACGCGTGCTCCGTCCCAAGAGTCTTCGGGCGCGCTTCGGCAAGAGCAACCTCCACAACGCGCTACACTGCACCGACTGCCCCGAAGACGGCGTGCTGGAAGCGCAGTTCGTCTTCACCATGCTCAGCTAAACAAAATCCACTTCCTTACATTACTCTAGCCTTAGCGGCTTGTCACTCCTGCTTACGTTCGACTTGTGGGCGATCTAACCACAGCCCGAGTCCGTAGCCTCGTACTGGAACTCGACCACCTTGCCGTCCTTGGTGCGGCGGAAACGGGTCTCCACTGGATCAAAGCCCTGCTCCTTCGAGTCGTACACCGCCCACGAAGGCGTCGGGGCGATGTAGTCGTCGGCGGTGAAGGTCGTGCCGTCCTCGTAGTACTTGGCGATGAGATCGTGGAACTTCTCGTAATCGATCCACGTGTGCCACTTGCCGTCGATGCAGAACTTCTTCTTCGCGATGAGCACGCAGGTCGAGTGGGCGTGCTCCGTCGCCAGACCGTACTCGCCTGACACACGCTCACACAGAGCCGCGCAGAAGTTGCGCACTTCCTCGTGCCACGGGACGTTCTTCATGGTCAGATCGGAGCCGTCCGACTTACCGCAGTAGGTCACAGCCTTCACTTCGATGAAATCAGGCTGGCCGATGCGAATGAGCTCGGCGTAGTTGTCCAGCTCCTGCATATTGTACTCCTTCACCAGAGTCATACGGTACACGGTGCGCTGGCCCTTCGCCTTCAGCTCCTCCAGACACGCGAGGAAACGCTCCCAGAAATCCTTGAACAGCGGACGGTCGACGGCCTGCAGCGACTCCCTCGTGGCAGCATCCACACTGACGTACAGCTGCGTGATCGGCTCGAGCTCCTTGATCTTGTCTGGGAACTGAGCGTTCGTCACCAGGAACGACGAGATGCGACGCGCGTGGAGCTCACGGCAGAACTCGTTGATGTACGGGTACATGATCGGCTCTCCGACCAGCGACAGCGCGCAGTGGCGCACCGTGAAGGCTTCGTGCCAGCGGTCCGTGATGAGACCCGGGAGGCCCTTGAGCTCCTTGATCATGTTCTGGTGGCGCTCCACGGCGCCCTGCACGAGCACCGTCGGGTCGTCGGTCTTCCATCGCCACACGCGGCCGACTGGGTTCTTGTGGTGGCGCCAGCAGAACACACACTTGTTCGCACACGCGAGACTGGGCGTCGTCTCCATGCACTGGTAGCTCGTGATGCCGTAGAACGTGTGCTTGTAGCAGCCGCCGCGACCACGAAGCTGGTGCTTCGTCCAGCGGCACAGCTTCACGGCACTGTGCGTGCCGATGATCTTATAGCCTTCCTTGGTCAGCGCCTTCCGCTGCATTGGCGTGACCATCTCACGCGAAAGGCTCGCGGCCTCCGACTCCTTCATCGACTTGCCAATGTCCTCGACGTCCACGACGCCGTCATCCGCGTCCTTACTCGTCTGCTCGGCCGCCTCGTCGTCTTCATCGTCCGAGAACTCACCGGTCAACACCTTCTCGTTCATAAAGTCTTCTTCATTGAGCTCCACGGCCTCGCCGTTTTCCTCCTCAATCTGCGCCTGCTTGGCCTTCTTCTGGCGGCGGAATTCCTTCTGCGAGAGCCACTGCTTCTTCGGCTTGTCGTCCGACGATGTGGCACCCGCCGACGTCGACGCCGCGTACTGGTCCGACACGTACTCGCACATGGACGCGATGAGAGTGTCGCGCCACTGCTCGAAGGGCTTCGTCTGGTCGACGTTGTCGTCCGCAAAGCCGATGGGCACGAGCGACGGCGAGCCCAGCTCCGTGAGGTCGCGCTCCATGTTCTTGGCTGCCGTGCAGTAGTGCTCGTCGTACTCGGCGTTGCCCAGACCGAACACCGCGTGCGGCACCTTCCCGAGCCACTCCTTGGACACGCGGAAGTCGAGCGCCATGTCGTTGACCCAGTCGCAGAACAAGCGCGCGTCCTGCGGTGGCACGCCCTGCGTCCACGTGGACATGATCACCACTACGATCGACTCCTGCTCCAGGTTGTCCTGGTCGTAGTCCTTCATGTTCACCACGCTCGTCTGGAAGTGGAAGCCGGCGATGTGCAGCGCGAACAGCGCGCGCTCCAGGTTCTCGGCCATCGCCTTCGACGTGCCCGTCTGCGTGCCGTACAGGATGCGCACGGGCACCGTCGGCAGCTCCTCCTTCGCTTCGCTCATCTTCGCCTTCTTCACGCCATTTCCGTTGGCAGCAGCGGCCTTGGCACGCGCCGCGACCGCCTTTTTCGACGGCGATAGCGGCTTCTTGGCCGCCTTCTTCGAGGGCTCCACGCCGTGGGTCTTCACGAAGTAGTACACGCCCAGCGCGACTGTCGCGAGCAGCAGCGCGCTCACGGCGGCCGTCCTCTTGGACGAAGAGCCCGCCATTTGCGACGGCGCCAACATCTTCGTAGCTTCGTTGCAGTTCGGGTTTGTTGGTGGTGTTGGTGGAGCCAACGAAAACTCTCGTCTGCACCAACAAAACGGGCACATCATTCGCGTAAACCGGTGATATCCCTGTTTGACAAATCAAAACAAGGTATATTCCAAAAATGAATTGTGCCGCCCTATGCGATTCAGCAGGAGGGCGTGGGGATTCAGCCAATGAGAAGCAGTGAAGGGAGTGTGCAATATAGCCAATGAGAGACACGCGATCGTAGGGAGGGGAGACCACAGACGGCCAGCAGCTCCCCACGGTGGCTCGACTTCCCCAAGAACGAGCCAAAGCACAGCAGAAGAGAAGCAATATGAGCGGCAAGGGCACCTCGTTTTTCCGCCAGGCGGGTCTGTCGTACCTGCAGTACGTGAACAAGTCGGCCGGCGTGCTGCGTGAGACGCTCAAGGAGCCAGTCAAGAGCAAGGTCATCGGCCGCAACAAGGTCGAGTTCGCCGCCTTCAAGTGGGCTGACGGCGAGCGTGGCAAGCGCGGTGAGTGGCCGCGAATGTGGAGAATGACGCCTTATGCGGGAGCTCTAGTCTGATGTGTTGTGGGTGATACGTGTAGTGGATGTTGACTCGATCAAGAAGGCCGCTGAGGCGTTCAAGACCGCTTAAACGCGCTCTTCACGTTTCTCGTAAATATTCATAGTCCAGTGTCCCGACTGCGGGCGTCTCCACGAGCGTAGAAGACTTCAGCCGCTCGTCGGATGCGGTTGGTGTCTATGGGCGCGTGGACAGAATGATGATGATGCAATGAAATCTTTAAACCAAGAGCGGCCGCGCTATTTCTTCTAGATTCGTTTCTTCAATCGAGTGCAGCACAAGCGCACCCCAGAACCCGATCACAGTTGTCCGATGAAATCGAGTCTTCACAAAGAGGGATCAAGCAGCACGTGTTCGTATTTCTATATTACGAGGCATTTGCTTGCACTTTGCTCGAGAGTCATGGCCGGGGTGGCTAATCTACTACTCAATAATGAAGGCGTCCGAGTGGAGAGAGGCGCGCTCGTGGAAGCGAGGTGAGTTGCGCACCCAGTGGTAGAGAAGCACTGGTGGCAACACGACAACAGCGACACCAGCACCTGCGAGAACGACGACGGCAGCCGCACCGACGACCGCGCTCTTCGTGACAGCACGGACGGGTGAGCAGAAGCCGTACCGTGGATTCTTCGACTTGAGGAACGTCAGCGGCACACATAGCGTCTCATCGTGCGTCTCCCATGGACGCAGACAGGACCAGCAGAACTCATTGTCACACTGGAAGCACTTCATGTGCGCACATCCGCCCTGCTTCTCGATGTCCGACTTGCAGCTTGGACACTTGCGGACGTTGCTGCGCTTGCGCCACTTTCCGTATCGCCGCTCTTTCCGACGACAAGTCGGCAGCAAGTGGAACTCGTCGCCGCACTTCATGCACGACTCGTGCTCGCAACTCTCGCACTGGACTCGGCGGGTCTTAGAGAAGAGCGGCTCGCGAATGCGAGCGCAGCAACCCGCACGAGGGCAGAAGCGGACACCCGGCCGCTGGTTCTCCCGGTACTGCAGATACTTGCCAAACACGTCTGCCGAGACGAACGACTTGATGAACTCTTCGCTCAGCGGATGGTTGCATTGGGGCGCTGGGCACACAAGCTTCTTCGGAGACACCTCGCCTTCGATGATCTTGTATTCAATATACCAGCGCATGCAGTTGCCGCAGAAAGTGCCACGACACGACGCGCACGTCTTCGCGTCCGGCACCTCCATGGATTCGTAACAGACTTGACACTCTCGCTGCGTCGGTGTCAATGCGTTGCGTGGTGACATGAGGTGGCCCAGTCTCAGCAATGTGTGCTCAAGTGCGACGGGCCGCTCCATCAAGACTGCCTCATCGTCTGACATCGGAGACAGAGGCGCAACTGAAGAAGACGTGGACGTGCGAGGACGACTGCTGCTCTCGCTGGCGCGTGGTTCGTCCTGCGGCTGGCGGCTCCTCTTGCTGGATGGCGACTGCGCACTCGCGCCGCGGACAGGTGAAGAGATACGGAGCTGCTCATCGTACAGACTCGCCATGGCTTCACTCGATAGCAGCACAACAGGCTCCACTTCCACTACGCGTCGAGGCTGGAAGTGCTTGTGTGTGGATGAGAACAGCTCCAGGTCGCGTCGTCCGAGGTGCTGGCGTTGGAAGCGTGGAGCGCCCTCCGTCGACCGCGTGCTCACCAGCGACCGTGCGCTGCCATGGCGGCTGTAGCTGGTCGTCGCACGCTGATGCATGGAGTTTTGTTGGAAGTTGGTGTCGTTGATTGTTGGTTTCGAATGCGAATCAGAAAGTGTTCCGTTGGCGTTGTCGCGAACGAGAGCCGAGTGCGCCACCAAGACGCCGAATGCCGAATGGTCCTGCTGGACCAAACGATTTTGGTGCCACGCCCATGTGGTCTGCAGGAGCACCCCAAAGGTCAAAGCTGGCTAAGAGACGCGAGTTGACTTGCAGGAAGCAGGCAAAGTTCGAAGGTTTGCAAAGGCGGGGCCGAGCCGGTGGTTTCCCCGCCCTCTCGCCCCTCATTCTGATGAGGCGCCGTGTGGGTCCACGCACCGGGGCAGTTGCTCGAACGGTGGGTTTCTGGACAGAACTGCCCGCCGTGCACGCGCGTCGGTTCGTGTCGGCAGCACTGCTCGCATCCATCGCCGTTGCGGCACGCCACAGATCGGGATTCGTTCTGTCGATTTCTGCACGCGACGTCCAGTTGCCATCATCGGTCCGGCACAGATCCAACAAAACTCTTTCGTGCCAATACAAATTTCCATATTTTGATGGTCTAATTTGTGTTCTGCAGTGCTTGTGACGCCACTTGACAGATGGCTTCATGTCGTGCTTGGAACACTCGGAGAAGTTGGATCTGCGGATGCACCTGCGACGTGTGATAGACGGCAGCTTCCAACACCAACAGATCCGCGCCTTCCCGTCGTCTGCTGAACCCACACGGACCGAGTATGAGTGAGCTTTCCCTCCTCCATCTCCGCTCTATCAATCAAACATCTCCGCAATCACTTGATCAATCAGTTCGGTTACTCTTCCCTGCTGACCACAGAGCTTATCCACCCAGCACCACAGGGCGGCCTGCGAAGGATGTCGGCCGGCCCTGCAGCAAGGCCGTCTTGGGCAGAGAGCCACTGCCGCTTCTCCGAGACGCCGGAGGCTGATTCTGGTTCTGGTGCTGGTTGTGGCTGCTGCTGTCGGTGGCGCTGCGTCTGGACTGCGAGTCTGGCTTCTTCGCAGGCGGATGCAGCGTCTCCGTGGACCGGCGGCGCTGCAGCAGCATCTTCACCGGTGGGTTCGTGGCTGCTGACGATGGGGGCGACGCGGAGGACGACGCACTGGTGTTGTTGGATTCCAGACCGGCTGGTTGCTGCTGGTGCGGCGTCTTGCCGGACGATCGCCGCATCGACGTGAGCTTCTCCTGACCACATGGCTCAAGTGAGCACACTGTCCGCCGCCAATTTACAAACGGCGCCCACGTACCGGCGAGATTCGAACAGCGGACGACGGCAGCTCGGATCTGGTGCTGACCACACTGCTGCTGCTGAGCTTGGACGGTGTCCGCAATGGAGATGCTGCCGCGGCGGACGCAGTCTGGCTCCCAGATCTGCAGTATCAAGTCACCACAGAAGAAACAGACTGACGGGAATGAGTACAGTAGGTGTCGTCGGTGAAGCAGGTCTCCACAGTGGGGGGGGGGATCTCAGCACTCGGCACTGGTCCACATCCACATCCACATCCACACCACAGCGCCACAGCGAACTGCACCGTACGCACCTCTTGACGCGGTCCACCACACTCGACTCCGCGGAAGAATCCTTCTTCTTCTTGCTCTTGTCATTCTGAGATCACCACATCACAGCACGAGGGGTGAGGAGACTTCACCCGACCACAGTCTAGCGTGTGCGCACTTCACTGTACCTTCTCGACCATCTCTTCAAACGAATGGCAGTCGCTGCCAAAGACTTCCGGCCCGAACAGAGCTGCGAGGACCAGCGTGGCGCCACGACGGTGGTAAACAGTGACCCCATCGGCACGCGTCTCCGTGCCCATCTCGTCCACGTGAGACCGCAGATTGAAACCGAGTCCGACGCCCAGCAAGTTAGTCGCCGGAACAACAGCCTTCGTGGGCATCTCAAGCAGCAGTCGTGCTTGCAGATCGAGCTTGAGCACGCCGTGGTCTTCATGGAACTTGAATGGCTGGCCATGCTCGTCCACCCCTGGAATCATACGCGTGCTGTAGCCGCAACACCACACGATCGCATTCGCCGACTCAAACGCCTTGGTGGTCAGATTCTGGCACCCGTGCTGGTTGACTTGGAACAATCGCAAGCGACTTTCCTTGCTGGCTTTTACGTCCTTGAAGAGATGCTTCGAGTCTTCTCGCAGTCCTGTGAACGTGTTCACGCAGCCAGTGCGGTCCACTCGACTGCCGTCTGCACCGTCAGCTTCGGCGTCTTTGCGCGATGAATAGTAGCATCGGATCGCACTTCGGTGCAAGATTGTGATGTCGCGTGGCTGGAAGACAAGTGGAGCAACCTTGGCCTTTATCACACTCGCTGGTGGCGCAGACACTTCGGTGACGCCAGCGATTTGAAGTGGTTGTAGCGTCGGCGTTAGTGTGGTCTCTGCGGGCAGTTCAGGGATGTCGGGGACGGACACGACATCGACTTTCGTTGGCGAATTCAGCGTTGAAGAGGCTGCAACAATGTCCGATGGATCGACATTCAACTGCGGTTGAGCTGCAGTCACGGACTTGGAACGCTGTTTCTTGCCCCTGTTCAGAAGCAGCCACGCGACCGAGAAGGAGCTGTGCGAGCCTCCAACGATGCAAACCTTCCGGCCGTCCGATTGCAACAAATGGTCTCGTAACCTCGCAAAGCCATCCTCTCGCAGACATTCGTCAGACAGGAAGAGCTTGGACTTGTACGCAGCTGTGTTCTCCATCGCTGATGGAAGTTCCTGCTTGCCTCCCATGGCGAGCACCAAATGCTCCGTGTAAAGTGTGTTCACGCGCTCATTTTCCGTCACTTCGACTCGATAAATTCCCGATTCCAGTCGTTCGAACCGCGTAGCGCGTGTGTTGAACAGGCACTTGGACGCATCGGGGTGCAACGACAGTTCCTTGGCTAGACAATTACCGACATGTTGCAGAAAACGCCCGAAATCCACGAGGCATGCGGGCGAATTCCCAATCTCCTCCAGCTTCTTGGTGCGTTCGTGTTCTTTTACTCGCTCCAGAAACGTGTTCTTGATGCTCTCGGGTGGATCGAGCTCGGGTTTTTCATCCAGCACACTGCTCAGCAGACTGCGCGCGAACGTATTCGAGTTGATGATGTAGCTGCCGAGATTCCCTGAACCGAAGGTTTCCATCGCTCCGTCGTGGACGATCGCAACGCCCTTTTGCTTCATTCCGAGGCGCTCGCTGGTCTCGACGTCCTTGACGTCGCCGTGAAGACTCGGGTTCAGCAGTCGAGGTAAGTAGCCTGTTCGTGCCGCCCTGATGAACACACCGACGCCGGCGGGACCACCCCCAACAATGAGAAGCTTGAACAATCCGCCATCGCTTGCAGTCATTCTCGTAGTCAGATGCGAGACGAGGTATTGGTCTTCGGCTGTATTGGGGTGTCTGCGCGCAGGAACCAATGCGTAAAATCACGATCAGCGAGGTGATTGTGGGCATGAGCACTGGTCTTGACCCTCTCATCTCATCGGCAGTTGGTAGGCCATGGCCGAGATGTGCGGCTTCAAAGTCATGGACTCGTAAAAATACCGAAGGCGATTTCTATAAAGGGACTCAGCCATTCACTTTTTTCGAAGCGCTGACTTCGAATGACGAGGCGGGAGCAACGGAGTTGCGTAGCTCGCACGCAGCTCGGAATCCGACCCGAAGAGCGGTGTTCGTTGCACAGACCGAACGCTGGACAGGCGACTGCGAATGCTGGAGGCACGACTTGGGGTCGGTAAATCCGAGTTTGCTCGCTTCCCACGCGAAACTAGCGGCGTTGGAGTTCTTTGACGTGATTGAGCCTTCCGAACACGCTGAAAGAGATCTTGAGATTTGACACCAACCACATGCGATCATACGAGAAATACCTACCGCCTCGGCTTCGAGTCGACTGGCAATCTTTTCTCGAGTCGACGAATCCTTGACTTGAAATGAAGGTCCACTGAGTATCCGCTCTGAAGTGCGATTGATAAAAAGGCTGTCACGTGAGAGGATCGTCGATATTGACACACCGACAACCACGCACTCACCTGGCGTTACACGCGAGTCTAGAACCATGGGCGTGCCTTCGATATCGCCCCACGTCATCAGAGGACTGGCGTCCACGCCAGGGGCGATCAAAGGCGTCATTTGAACGAGCCCCAGCTCGCTCTTGTGTAAAGATGACCCTGTGGCTATGACTTCGGTGGCATCGTGATCATCGTTGTCCCTGCGGTTCTTGAATCTAGAGTTCGCGTACACGATCTCTCGCTTTCCTCGCGTCGGCGTGCCCGTTCTTAAGCTTAGTGCGACTGAACTGGCAACTGTAGATGCCGCTTGCCCATTTTCCAACAGATGCACTTGTGCTTCTTGACTCTCAACCTGAATAGCTCATGCCAAGTCAGCGTCACGACCTGCGAAGTGCGAGAAGATCGCAATGACGAACCTTGCAGATTTGTCGCGAGGACTCCAACTCCGGTGGAAACAGCAATCCATTCCGCGCTCGAAAAGGCCAGGTCTCCGGAGCACCCGGACGATCGTCAGCGGCTCCTTTCGGCGCAAGCACTTGGTCCACGATGCGTCGTTGGTCTTTAGAGATCCACTCGCCGTTGGTGAGCAAATGGAGCTTGGGGTCTCCTTTTGATTCGACCGTGTCGTACGCCCAGTGGTATTTGCGCTTGTGATCTTCAACGGCTTTGGCTTGGAGCTCGGTAAATGCAGCGTTATCTTCTGACGTATGGGTCGCCTAAAGGCCCAAGAAGAAGGTCAGCCCAGCCTCTATAGTCCACTATTAGCGTCTTATCGAGCACTCACCACAAACCGGTTCAGGGTCATGCCGTCCGTCGTCTCTGTGGGTTGTTTCACCACTCGGTCATCCTCTTCATCGTCGACTGGAGCCGCCGCAGGTCGCCGCGTCGGCGTTGGCTGATCCCACGACGAGCTCTCAGTACGCGCAACCGAAGGTGGCTGCCGCTCACGATAGGCACTCGCATCTGGCGCTCTTCTCGCAGTTGTCGCTTCTGTCCCAGCGGCGGAACGTGCTACACTTGCCGTCGATGAGCCTTGAAATCGCTGGAATCACGCGCGATCGATCAGTTTGTCTCTTAGAGGACTACCACGCTGCTGTGATGCACCGTGAAACACGCACCTCGTTCTGGTCTCTTAGCGCCGGGAGATCCGGGAAGAAATCGCGCTCGATGATGCGCTCCAACGCCTCCACATACTCGTCTTCCTCCAGCACCAGCTTCTTGCTCATGGCGGCTTGGTGTTGGCGCGATATTCGTCAGGGTCCCGCATAGGTTAACGTTGTGACAAATCGCAATCTGAATTTGGAACAATTGTTACAAATTTACTGAGTTATTTCAGTTCATTCGCTTAGCTTACATGTCCTGGCCGTATACTTCTCGCGCCTGCTCCAAGATGACCGCCATGTCATCCGAGATGCCCGCTAGGTCCTTGCGCGCCGTGGGAAAGCACAGCTCTGTGTGGATCACAGAACCGCTGCTGACGAGAATGGCGTGCGGCACGATGCATGACAGACTTCCGCACGGTTCGGACGACGTCTGAGGGCAGCAAGAGCAGTGGGCGAGTCTCGGATCCGTCTCGGCCCTCACACTCGCGATGCAAACCGATGTAGGTGCGAGCGGATCCAACACATTCGCGAACTGCGGGCGAGATCGGTGGTGGACGCTTCGGACGTTAAAATGCGGGCTCGCACGAAGCACTTCAAGTAGCGACTGGGAGGAAATACGGATGTGGAGCTCGTCGTTCACGAAGCGTTGCAGGCGGAACAAGGTCGCCGAAGGGCGGCAGGCGTGGCGAAGAGAGTCCATCGCGGAACGAGTTGTCTGGAGCTTGAAGGCGCCGTCGACTGTCTCGACTGTCTCTGCTTCAGGGGGTGGGAGACGTGGGAACTGCTCGATAAACGGCTTGATAGGAAGAGCGATGAACGGCGTCAGCGAGTCATTCTCATACTCGGGCAGGACAGCGTCTGATGGAACTGGAAGCCGGCTGGTCTCGTTGGCTTCGTGATCTTGTGGGTGGTTCTGGGCTGTGACACCACACGGGAGCCTGATCAAGCACATACCACACCAGTCAACATTTCTCGAAGGTTATCGGTAAACGTGTAGAGGACTCACTCGAGCTGAACTGCAGTCTCGTACAGCTCGCGTTCCACTGCGCTTGGCCGAATCTGCTGGCAGAACAGGTCTCCATAGCTGCTGAGCTGGTAGACAGTTGCACTCGTAGCCTTGGCATTATCAACCAGCGCGCGCACACCAAACAAACTGGACCATTCTGCGCCGTCTCGTAGCTGCAGATCGAGGGGCGAGTCCAGAGCAATATACTGGGTAGGTGGTGATCGAGGTTTTTCCAGCGAACGCAGTGGCGCCACTGATAGGAAGGAAGTGGATCCGGCAGGAGCCTTCGCGCTGTGTCGCGCGAATGGATACAGCGTCATCGTTTTACGACCTTGCGTCGACGATATGGCGAGACCTACAGAGAAGCGAGAGGGCGTAGGATAAGTTACTAAGACTGATCGTCTCAGAAGGTGAGCTCTCAGGATCCTGGCCTCACCTGGGTCGGACCCAGTCGCTTCCGACCACGGGATCTCGTCGAGTACGCCAAAGTACGGAAGCTTGTCGTTCTGGGTATCTTGCTGCAGCCAGGATAACAGCGCTTTCCCTGGCATCCGACTGTCCACCAACTCGACGGAGACGCTCGTTCCGATGAAAAGCTGAAACGGGGACTTCGCTCGACGTTTCAGTGCGTAAATGTCACTGTTCGGGGCGTTCATTTTCACCAAATCGAACAGCGACACCTGCGAGGAGCGCGGTGCACGCAAGTCAAGCGTGTGGGCGCGCGTGCGGTTTGCCGTCCACAAGACGCACGGGTTGCTACGACAGAAATGACGACAGTCAGAGACAGAGACTGTCATGTTGCGTCACGATGAAGGGGTCGCCTACCTGGAGTATTCGCAGCGCGAGAGTCGTTCATCCACTACAGCTGGCTTATTGTCGATCTCTTGGAGTCCGCTCAGTGGATCCCACGTGTGAACCTTCCCGTCTCCAGTGATGAAGGCGACATCACTGTCGGTGTGAGGACTGCCAGCGACGTGGTACACCATCTCGTCGAACTTGAGTTTGTGTGAGATGGAAAGCGTCGGCGTTTCATCTCCATTGAACGACGCGGATAGAATTGTACAGTTGGCAGCACCCCGCGCGATAGCATGGATCGTCGAGCTGCCGTACATCTCATACGTGTCTTGACTGCCCAGCAGTTCAAACTGGCGGATGACCGCGCCGCATTCGACTCGGTTGCTGACGCAGTGCCCCCTCCGGCCATTCACGTTGCGATAGACGCACGCTTGCTGCAAGATCTCGCCAGTCGGGAAAAAGACTGCGTGGTCACCTGGAGCGTTCGGCAATGCCATGCCGGCAAGCGCGTTGCCTTGCCACTTCACCAACTCGCCACTGTCTCGGGTGAGCGCCTCGTACAGATGTGGGATCTGCACGTCACGCGGCACGAAGTCTCGATTGTGGCGATGGAAGTACTTGTCCTCCATAATCGCGAACCTCTCTGCGGCATTTCCGGGCTTGTATTGGACGCGCTTGAAGGGCCGCAAGTAGCTTAATCCCTCCAGATTGCGGTGGCATTCGCGCAAGATGCCGACGCAGTCCACGCCACCCACACGCAGCCGCTCATGCGGGTCGCTGACCATGACCGGCTGCAGAGGGATGCGGTCAGGCGTGATGGCCGCGATGGTGCCGCCAAGCCCCGCGCTCACGAGCACGGGCGGCCACTGCGGATACGCCGCCGTCGCCTCCATTTTCGTCAATGCAGTTGTTGCGCTTGGACCACCAACGGTTCGATTATCAGCCAATCAAGCCATGTTACAATATTAGCTTAGCATAGTCTCAGGAAGTGGGCTAGCTTAACAAATTGTCAGCTACTTCAACCTCAACTCAGAGAAATCGAGACCCCCTGACTCACCAGGAGGCTCAAGAGCCGCATTTGAGCCGCCAATCGAAGAGGCTCAGCGTCTGCCAGCGCGCGCGACGTCACTCCACGGCAGTTGGAGCTTCGTTGTTGGTTTCGCCGACGTGTCGGATCGTCCCATGACAGACGAGGGCGTTTCACCCACGGAATAGCAGAGACTGGCGGTGGTCGGACTGCGAATAACAGGAAAAAGAACACCCAGTCGCAGACCCATTAGCTCCTGTGGCTCTCAGATCGTGTGGCTGCACGATGCGTCCCGCACTCCTGCCACTCGAGTTTCTTTCTCCTCGTCGTGGGGTCCGCCACCATGAAGATCGTCACTGCCTTGGCGGTATGGATCGCTGCGGCTGTGACGCTTGGCGCTGGTCCACACGTAGATGCTGCCTTCCTTACTGAGACGTCGGACGAACAGTCGGAGCTGGTGCTGTTGGTGACGCTGTCCCGCCATGGAAGCCGCGCGCCCAACCCGATCGTGAAGAAGTTGTGCCCCAACAACCTCGCCAACATGGCGTCCTACGAAGTGCCGCCAGAGCAGCTCACGGAGCGCGGCATGGAGCAGCTTGAAGCCACCGGACGCCACATTCGCGACGTGTACGTCACCGAAAAGGGGTTCCTGGCACCGTCTTTCAACGGCCGCACCCACGAGCACTTCGAGGCGTACTTTCGCGCGGATGCAGCGAACCGCTGTGGCCAAAGCGCCATGGCGCTGGGTTTCGGACTCTACCCGGACGGCACAGGACCCAAGGGGTACAGCAAGCAGCCGATCCCAGTGTACATGCAGCTATCTGAGAACGAGCACGACTTCACAGCCATGGGCCCGTGCTGGAATGTCATGCAAGAAGACTCGAAGGTGTACAGTGACTCGCGCGGCAAGCAGCTCATCCTCGACAACGCGGAGGTGCTGGCGCAAGCTGCCGAGATCTGCGGCACGCCGTTCTATGATGGCCACCAAGGTGAAGGCGGCATCGCTGCGATCAAGGACGTGACCGACATGTTCCTCTTCGACCAGGACGAAGGCCTGGAGCCGACTCCGGGCCTCACGAAGGAGCTTACCTACCAGCTGAGCAAGCTGTCGTTCACACATCTGATCGAGCGTCTGTACTCCTCGCCTCGTCAGATCACATACGTCATCGGTGGCTTCCCTCAGATGCTCATGCGCAACCTCAACGACGCAGCGGCACCCAGCTTCGATCCAGAGCAAGGAACCAAGTACTACTCGTACCATGGCCACCGTGAGCTGCTCCACGGCCTGGGCTTCATGATGGGCATGAAGTACCACTTCGACGGACTGCCCGAGTACAACGGATCCACTCCTTTGATCCCAGGCACGACGCTCTTCTTTGAGCTACACCGTGTCCAGAACCCTGGTGCTGATGGCAACGCCCCGCCGCAGCACCTCGTGAAGCTTTTTGTCTGGTCGCCAAAGTCGCCTCGCACGCAGGTGAAGCTGGACAACTGCGCAATGGATTGTCCGCTGGGAGACTTCAACGCCATCCTCGCAGGCCACATCCAGCAAACAGGCACGTGGCAGGACATCTGCAGCTACCATCCTGTTGTCCTCTCATCGCCTCTGCAGCCGAAGAAGCCGATTGTCGCTGCTGGAGCGACCACCGGCACGGCTTCGGAGTTGACGGCGTTGCGTCGCGAGAAAGAAGAGCTTGATCACGGCGAGATTTCAGCCATCAAGAACGCCAAGCCGTCCACCAGCACGTGGCAATGGATGTGGCCGACGGCCATTCTCGTGGCCGTGGGCACGCTTAGCGCCATCGCGTACAAGCGCATGCTGCGCCGCCGCGACTACCAGCCAATCTGAGTCGGGGTCCGCTGACTTCAACACAGACGAAACAGCGATCTACCATTGGCTGAAATACATTTTACTCGCTCTTGATTGGCCGAAACAAAATCCCGCGGTTTTCTCAACAGCCATTTGGGTGCAGTCAGCGAAGAACACGCACGGAAACATGGTGGCAACCGCGCCGAAGCGCAACAGCGCCGCCGCATTCGTGCTGCAGGCGTCGCCCTGGGCACCACTATTCATAAGGTACCGTATCTGCGCGTATGTGCGACAACTGGTTGAGTTTTCAGCTCATGAATTGATATGTGTGGTCGACAGGTCCGGGAGTTCGGCGGATGTCTCGGTCGAGATTCCACTTCACGATGACGACGACCACGCCTCGAGCCCCCGTACAGGAAGCCACCTACCAATGACCGGCAGCACTGCACCCTATCTTGTCTGGCAATTCCGCATCGACGAGTACGACATCAAATTTCAGCTTCTGGAGAACGGGCAGCCGCTTGACGTCCCCGTGAGGTATGCTGCCGACGGAGTGAGCTCACCCACTGGCAATGGCTCCTCAGATAAGGATACTGCAAAGCCAGCCACGAGTTTCAAACGCGCTGGCTCGAGCGAGGAGTCTGTGAGCGCCGAGGGCGTCGTGGCGCAGGCCAAGCGGGGCGCGCTGTACACGTTCCGCTGGGACAACGCGTACTCGATTCTACGGCAGAAGCGCGTGCTCTACCGCTTTGTCGTGACCTCCGCACGCGCCTACGCAGCTGCAGAGACCGCGGCGAGTGAAACACGTCAAAGGGCGATGAGTAGCAGCTCTGTGACGGTGACTCCTGCAGCTCCAGTCAAGCCGCATCTCGCGAAGCGCCTCGCGCTCGAGCGCCGATTGACAATGGATGAGGTCTCATTGGAGCAGACGCGCACGATCGAGCAGCTCCAGCGCTGCGTGACGGACATGGTGTCAGCCTTCATGACGGATCCCGACCGTCCGCTCCACGAAGGATCGATCCGTGAGTTTGTCTTGGCATTGGAGGCCGTGCTTCGGAATGGCATCAAGGAGAAGTATCTGATCAGCGCGTGGCCGGAGGAGCCGTACTTCGAGTTCCTGCTGCAGATCGGGGTTGTGCTGCGTGATGACAAGGGCCTCATTGATGAAGTGAACGCGTTGGGCTCGGCAGACAAGCTCCAGTACCTGGGATGGACTCGTGCGCGTGCGCTTTTGCTGTTGGCGCTCAACAAGAACATGCTCCACTACGCTTTTGACAACCTGATCAAGCGGCGGTCAGTCGTAGAAGCCTTCTACGACAACCACGGCTTGCTGTACATGTACAGTAGCGCTACCCAGATCGTCGCCTACCTCAGTGCACTCAATGGCGTCAAGTTCCTGCTCGCCCCGATTCCAGATGAAGACTTCCTCCACGAGGTTGACTTGCCGCCCAATCTTCGACAGTGCGCACCGAACGACGACTTTGATGGACACCACGCGATATCAGTGCGATCAAAGAGTGGGCGTCAGGGAACAGTCTACGCTCTGCCAAGCGGAGCCCCCGACCATCCGGACCAGATGAAGACGATTCAGCAGTGTTCCGTCGCACGCAATGTGCTCGCAGCAGCGGAAACGCAGGAGGCGACCATTTCGTACGTGATTCGAATTTCTGTGCGAGTGATCAAACGCTGACGTGATGTTTCTGTGCACTTGCAGGCGTGGTATGAGTGTCTCGCTCCCGATCTCAGCTCCTCGTGCGCCTGGACAAGGGAAGATTTATCTGCTGCTCCAGCTACGCGTGACGCCTGGTGACATCGTGGTCTCCGTTGTTGAGGGGCACGAGTCTGATGAGAAGACGCAGGTGTTTGATCCGGTCACGGTCGCTTCGACTGACGGATGGGTCGACTTCGTTGCCATCTTGACGTCCAACGCGTACACGCCCATCACACTGCGGTTCGACAACTCGAATGCCATGATGCGCGCTCGCCAGGTCGTCTACCGCATGAAAACGGTCACAGGAGCTGAGTTTGACGCAGCCTGGGAATCTTGTCAGGGAGTCGCTCAGTCCATCAGTTGGAAAATCGCCACGAAAGCAGGCGCAGATCGATGTCAGCAGTACATGGAGCAGCTCCGCATGCAGCAGCTGCTTGACGTCGCCGAGCAGCAGCAGCGAAGTCGAGAGGCGAGCGGATCCAACGATGCAGACAATGACGGCGAAGTGGATGATAGCCTCTTCGGCATGGTCATTTCGAAGCCAGTGTCATACCTCGTCGGCGGCTTCCTTGGCACCGATACGGACGGAAGTGCAGTGCCTTCGTGCTCGCAATGTCTGTCGCCATTTTCGTTCTTCAGTCGCCAGTATGTTTGCCCGTCGTGCCAGTCCACGGTGTGCATTCCGTGCTCGCGACACACTGCTCAGATCAACGGGAAGGGCCCACACGTTAAACTGTGCGATCGCTGTTTTATCAAGGAGAAGGACTTGGAGAAGAAGCGACGCGCAGCATTATCGAACGGAAATGGTTCGAGCGGTGGCGAATGCGCAGCCTATGCAGCGTTACGAGAGGATCCTTCGATGGACAAGTACTTCAAGATGCTTGGCTTTGGAGTTCCTCACTCGGGTGTGGCGCAAAAGATGCTCCAAGATGAAATGCCCAGTGAGAAGATCGTGGTGTTCTCCGCTGGCCCATCGGGCTCAGTTGAGGAAGCGTCTCAAGGAAGCACTGGTAGTCAGCGTCGTTCCAGCGATGCCAGACTAGCGAACACTGGGTCTAGCCGAGGCAGTTCCTTCCGCAAAGTTCATTGGAAGAGTTTGGAGTCCAAGAAGGCGAGTACTTCGATCTGGAACCGAACGACGTCGCGCAAGAAGACAGCGCCAATCCGTCTCTCCCCTCAGGATTATCAAGAAGTAGCTCGCCTCTTTGCACGGGAGGCAAATGCGCCTGGCAGTGAAGGGTCATCCACAAAGAGCACCACGAAGAAGGCGGGCCGGGTCTTTTCAGCGCTCGATTCTCGACGATCCAATAACATTTCGATCGGCTTGTCCCAGTTCAAAGCTGCCGGAGGAGCAGAGGCAATCATTTCGAGCCTGAAGTCATGCGACTTTGAATTCCTCACCGCGGACCGACTAGCCAACATCTACGACATCGCTCCGACAAGCATCGAATCGAAGAGATACACAAACTTCCGCGGAAGTCGCGCCCGACTCGAAGCTGCTGAGAAGTTCCTCGTCGACATGTGTGATATTCCACGCGTCACCGAAAAGGTACGTTCGTCTACGTTGTATTTCAAGTCGTCAGTAGAAGCTGATCCACTTACTGTGTCTTCACTCATGGTGATAGATCGCTGCAATGCGTTTCGTTGCACAGTTTGAAAGCCAATATCGAGAGCTGCGGCATCGCATCAAGTGCATCTCTCAGGCATGTTACCAGATCCTTCAAAGCGAACGCCTTGCGCGGTGCTTCGAGCTTGTGCTGGCAATCGGCAACTTGTTGAATGCTGGAAGTGAGATCGAGAACGCCGATGGCGTGACGCTCGAGTCGTTGCTCAAGCTGTCTGAGACCAAGTCGTTCGATCAAAGCATGACGCTTCTGCACTTCATCGTGCGGTTGATCCACGTGAGTACTTCCTTCTTGCCGTCTTTGGATATGATCACATCGTTCTCACCGTCTTTGTGATTATAACGTTAGGATCGTGGTGAAGGCGACGTCTTGCTCTTCGTTCAGGAGTTGAGTGTCATCGCGGAGGCCAAGCGTTTCTCGAATGTGATCTGCTTATCCCAAGCCAAGACGCTCCAAAGCGGTGTGGTACAAGCCCAGTCGGAAATCAAGGAGGAAATGCTCCTGGATGCCAAGTGCTTTGAGAAGGAGGAGGAAAAGCGGAGAGCACAGTTCGAACAAGTCGCCGAGCGTCGCCAGACTAGGTTCGACGGGGGCACCAACGGGGCCGATGCTGGCGGTGATCAAGCAGGGAAAGTTGACCCTCGTGCTGCTTTGAACGCAATGATCCAGAGGCGTAATCCGAATCAGTCGGCAGACCCCAGAGCGGCCCTGAACGCCATGATTCGATCCCGAAATGCCAGCGGAAGCGGGAATTCCAGTGAAGCTGTTCCCGATCCGCGTGCAGCATTGAACGCGATGATTCGCAATCGCGCTTCGCCACAGACCCGACAGGAGCCGGCGCAGGCAGCAGGTCCATCCCCACAGCTTGCCGATGCTCCTCCTGGCGACACGAGACCAGCTTTTCTTGCCGAGATTCAAAGGCAAACACAGCCAACAGAGGAAGCTAAACCTGCTCGAAAGGATCTGCTCGCTGCCATTCGTCAGAAATCGGGGACCGTGGCTGAAGAACCAAAGGTGAACGAGCCTCCACCAGCAGTACCACCGACAGCGCCAGAAAAGCCACGCATGGTCCTCCTTGCCGAGATCAAGCGCAGATCCAGTGAGGCGGCAGACGAAGTCGCTCCACCAGCGGCCTCATCGAGTGTGAGCACAGGAGCGAGACCACCAGTCCATCGACCTCCAATGCCTGGGCTGCCGCCTCCAGGCGACCTGCTCGCAGCTATTCGCTCACGACGACCCGAAAATGGTGGTGTGGCTGACAGGAAGCGACCGAATGTGGCTACCAGTGCCGGTGGCGAGTCCGCGTCTTCTGCAGCTGCCGAGTTTGTGCCTCGTGTGTACTCTGCCGACGATAACGCTTTCATCAAAGGCATGCGAGCTCGAGTGCTGAGCATCAAGGCGATGATCGAAGAGCTCGAGATGGAGGTCGAGACCATGGTGTCGGTGTGGGAATCCACCGCTCGATACCTCGGCGAAGACCCGTCGGGCTCGTCCTCCGAGTACGTCCTGCAGCTTTTACATCGCTTCATCCTGGACGTGAAGATCGCCAAGTCGCTGCTGTCGCGTCAAGGTCTTTCCTTCCGCACGACAGGCCTCAACGTCCAAGTGGGCTGCACTGTCGCCACGCAGTACGGCCCGGGCGTCGTGACGGCGATCCGCGGAGCCGACACCAAGCTCGAAGTGGCGTTCCCGTGGAGTCGAGAAGCTTACTTGGCGCCGTCATCGGTGCTGTCCGTCGGTGCCATCGTGCGGTGCGAGCCGTTTGGAGTCGGTATCTTGCGATCGACTCACTACGACCGTGGGTTCTGCTCCGTTCGCTTCAGCTTCGGGTTCGGCATCGTGCGCGTGCAGGACGTTGTGCTGGAATCGTCCTCTTCGCGCGGCCAGTTCAAGCAGTCGATCCTCGCGAACAGCTTCCGCGTCGGCGATCCCGTGACCACTCCGTTCGGTTGCGGAAGCGTGAAATCCGTGCCAAAACACCACCTAGAGCAATCGCACGGCTACGTGGCAGTCACGCTCCAGTCTTCCGACGGAGACAGCGACGAAGAGCGACTCACGACACGACCGCCAGTAGCATTTGTGCAACGAACCATGGTAAACATGAATTACTAGAAGCTGTTACCACCCTAGGCGTCGAAGTAGAAGCCGAAGTCCTTGTCCACGACGTACGTGCAGACTTGCTTGGGCTCCAGGTACGAGTTGAGACCGAAGGGGCCGAGCTCGCGGCCCGTGCCACTCTTCTTCATGCCGCCCCACGGCATCTGCACGAGGCACGGCTGCGAGCAGTTGTTCCAGACGATGCCGACGCGCAGCGCGCGGGTGACGCGACGGAGCTGCTCGTTGTCCGACGAGAACACGGCGCCCGCGAGGCCGAACTCCGAGTCGTTGGCCAGGCGGATGGCCTCCTCCTCGGTCTTGAAGGTCATCACTGAGAGCACGGGGCCGAAGATCTCCTCCTTCCACACGCGCATGTGCGGCTGCACGTTCGTGATGATCGTGGGCGGCACGTAGTACCCAGTCGGCGACAGCCCACTCGGCAGCGGCGTCTGCGCGGCGATCGTGGCTCCTTCCTCACGAGCGCTCTGGATGTACGCGAGCACCTTCTTCTGCTGTCCCTCGCTCACGAGCGGTCCGATCTTGACGTTCAGCTCGAGTGGGTTGCCGATCGCCAGCTTCTTGGTCTCCGCGCACATGAGCTCAATGAGCTCGTCGGCGATGTCCTCCTGGATGAGCAGGCGAGACGTCGCGCTGCACACCTGGCCGTTGTTGCCGAACACGCCGAACATGATCCACTCGATCGAGCGGCGCAGGTGCGCGGCGTCGAACACGATCGCAGGCGACTTGCCGCCGAGCTCCAGCGACACGTTCTTGACGCCGGCGGCCGCCGCGCCCATGATATGCTGGCCCGTGGGCACGCTGCCCGTGAACGCGACCTTCTGCACGTCCGGGTGGTTCACGAGCGGCCCGCCGGCCTCAGCGCCGAAGCCCGTGACCACGTTCAGGACACCGGCAGGCAGGCCGGCCTCGGACGCGATGCGCGCGAGCTGCAGCGCCGTCAGCGGCGTGAGCTCCGACGGCTTGAGCACCATCGTGCAGCCGGCCGCGAGCGCCGGCGCCACCTTCCACAGCGCCATGAGCAGCGGGTAGTTCCACGGGATGATGGCGCCCACGACGCCCATGGGCTCGTAGCGTAGCGTCGCGACGTAGTCGGTCATGTCGCCGATGTCCACGCGCTCGTCCTGGCGCGCGTCCAGCTTCTCGGCCAGGTCGGCGTAGTAGCGGAAGCAGCCGGCGACGTCGCCCATGTCCCACTCGGCCTCGGCCAGCGACTTGCCCGAGTCCAGCGTCTCCAGTTGGGCGAGGTCCTTGGCCTGCTTGTCCACGGCGTCCGCCATGGCGCGCATGTATACGGCGCGCTGGGCGCCCGTGGTGACGCCCCAGGTCTCGAAGGCCTTGGTGGCGGCGCGCACGGCGGCGTCCACGTCCTCGCTCGTGGCGCGCGCCACCTGCGTGAGCACCTGCGCGGTCGTGGGGTTGACCACGTCGAAGTACTGCGCGCTGTGCGGCGCCACCCACTGGCCGCCGATGAAGAGCTCGCGCAGCGGCGGCAGCGTGGAAGGCAGGGAAGAGGCCATGGTGTCTGGTGTCGGAGGGAAGCCTTGCGAGGGAGGGGGCTGGAGGAGAATTGGAGGCCAAGGGGGAGCTCGTGGTGGGAAGCTAGGGCGGGTACAGTATCCTCCAGGGCACATCTTCCTGTTCAACAGTGTACTGAAGTACGATATCGGATTTTCGAACGGCGGCACGCGTGGAACAGAACACGTCGCACGCGTCACAGGGTACCCCCCCTCCCCCCAAGTCCTTCATGACAATGCACTGTTCATGCGTGAATGCAGCGAGGCTGCGGGGGATACACTCGCAATACGCGCCGATAAGTCAAGTCGACCGCGGCTGTTTGAGGGAGCACTGGCATTTCGTCTTGGAAACGCCGTCACTCTTCGCCATTTCGTTCTCTCACGAGGAAGTACCTGTGTGTCGGCGTCTCCCCGTCAGAAGGTAGTCTCTAGTAGAAAACAACGCAGTCACACACAAAAAGTCTCCGAAAAGCTGACCTGGCCAGAAAACCCATGAAGCTGGCACCACGATCTCCACAGGCTCGAGTGCCGGTCCCAGGGTCGTGAGCAAGCCTTGGCCTTGCACCATCTTGTGATCCTGAGATCCAACGGCGATTCTCTAAAAGACGGTGATGTCCGTATGCACCGAGACAAGAGTATGTACTGTACTGTAGTCCGCTGCCGTCCTACACTGTACCCGGAAACGACGCCGTTGCCGTCTCACAAAGCGCAATACATCGATCGACAAGAAGAAGTAATCGGATTGCGTCGCGACGGACGCGGCCCTCGGTGAACTGCGTCTACTGTTGCCTTCGTGGCCTCAATCAATGCATCCGGTCGTACAATCAGGCGCAGGGGGTTCTTCCACTGCTGGTGGTGCATCTGAAGTCACTGCTGGAGATGATTGCTCAGACTGATGAACTTGAAGATGCATCAATTGATCCCATTTACAGCCAATCAAATGGCTACGTCTGTCGCGGGTGGGTCTGCTTCGGCTGCTGGAGCAGATGTTGGTGCGTTTCTGCAGCCATCACGGACCCGGGTCGGCAGGTCTAAACCCGTTGACGCCCACACAAAACCACCAGAACTTTCTCTCTCAACTTGAATCTGTTCTGACCCACTTGGCGGCGCTATCAAGTGACTTGCTGTTTGTACCACCATCCAAACTCTCTTATCGCAGTACATGTGACGTGCCCCATCCCATAAGATCGTGTGGCGTTTGGCCAAACATCCGTCCAAAGCACCAACGCCAACTTTTGCGCCCCTCGGCCAGCAGCGCAAACAGATCTGCGGACGGCCGACGGACCCACGGACAGGCACCAGCATTGGCGCCGCGCAGCTCATTCGCATCTCCTCCTGCGCCCACATCATTATACAATTGCAGCAGTCGCCGCCACCTCCACCTCCACATTAGCACCATGTTGCAGCACGCCGTCCAGCGAGTAGCGCGCCGCGCCACCACCACGCCCGCCGCGTCCGCCAAGCGCACGCTGTTCTCGTCCAGCGCCTCGCGCATGAGCGGCTCCGTGGAGACCGCCAGCGACCCAGCCACCGACGGCAAGGACCGCGTCATCCTCTTCGACACCACGCTGCGTGACGGCGAGCAGTCGCCTGGCGCGACGCTCAACTTCCGCGAGAAGCTCGACATCGCGCGCACGCTGAGCATCATGGGCGTCGACGTGTGCGAGGCCGGCTTCCCGATCTCGTCGCCTGGCGATTTCGAGGCTGTTGCGGCCATCGCGCAGGAGATCGGCCCGCTCACGGCTGGCCGCAAGACGGGCAAGGGCATGACGATCTGTGGTCTGGCCCGCGCCACCGAGAAGGACATCCAGCGCTGCTTCGACGCTGTCAAGCACGCGCCGTCGCACCGAATCCACACGTTCCTTGCGACCTCGGACATCCACCTCAAGTACAAGCTCAAGATCTCGCGCGACGAGTGCATTCGCCGTGCAGTTGAAGCCGTTCAGTTTGCCTCGAGCTTGACGCCGGACGTCGAGTTCTCGCCGGAAGATGCCGGTCGCAGTGACCCAGACTTCCTGTGTGAGGTGCTGGCGGAGGTCATCAAGGCCGGAGCGACCACGCTGAACATCCCGGATACGGTCGGCTACACGGTGCCAGAGGAGTACGGCTCGCTGATCCGCTACTTGATCGAGAACACGCCAGGCAGCGAGAAGGCTATTTTCTCCACGCACTGCCACAACGACCTGGGTCTGGCCACGGCCAACGCGCTGGCCGGTGTGCAGGGCGGCGCTCGTCAGATTGAGGTCACGCTCAACGGCATCGGTGAGCGTGCTGGTAACACGGCGCTTGAGGAGATCATCATGACGCTCAAGACGCGTCCACAGCACTTCCCAGTGTACTCGACCGTGGACTCGACGCACATCATGCGTGCCAGTCGCATGGTGTCGCACTACACGGGTATGGCGATCCAGCCGAACAAGGCCATCGTCGGCGCCAACGCGTTCGCGCACGAGTCGGGTATCCACCAGGACGGTGTGTTGAAGCACCAGGCCACGTACGAGATCATGCTGCCGGAGTCGGTCGGTCTGACGGAGAACAAGATGGTGCTGGGCAAGCACTCGGGTCGCCACGCCTACAGCAAGCGTCTGCAGCAGCTCGGCTACACGGACCTGACGCCAGAGCAGCTCAACTACTACGTTGAGAAGTTCAAGGTGCTGGCCGACGAGAAGAAGGTCGTGACGGACGCCGATATCGAGGCCATCGTCTCGGATGAGCTCTACAAGCCAGAGTCCTACTGGACGCTGACGTCCGTCCACGTGACGGCCGGCAACCGCGTCAAGCCGACGGCGACTGTGACGCTGGCGTACAAGGACGGCTCGGAAGTGAGTGAGGCCGCGATGGGCACGGGCCCAGTCGATGCGATTTTCGTGGCGATCAAGCGCGCTACTGGTATGCCAGACATCAAGCTGAACGAGTTCAGCGTCAACAGCATCACCGACGGCATGGACGCGCTGGGAGAGGTCACTGTGCGAGTGGAGGACGAGGCCGAGGAGTCGGTCTCGTCGTCGCCTGGTGACCTGGTCAACCCACAGACCGGTGCGCTGCGCAGCCGCCAGTACGTCGGCCACGGAGCCAACACGGATATCCTGGTGGCGTCGGCCACGGCGTACGTGAACGCCGTGAACCGCTCGCTGGCTGCGAAGGAGCGCATGCTGAAAGACGCCGAGCGTGAGGCCAGCGGCGAGAAGCGAGTGGCGGCCCACTAAGCTCTCGACGCGAATCTACCCACACCAAAATACACTGTGATGCATAGACACCCAATCACGACGTTGTGTTTCATGTCATTGACCATGATCCAGTTTGTGTTAAATACTGCAGTAGACACAGAGAGACTAGACGCCAGCCAGGTCGAGCGCCTCTAACGAGCGCGGGATCACGATGTCCAGCAGCGCGTCGTCCACGGCGTCCGCGTCGTCGCCAACGTCGCCGCCGTCGTTGAGCGTGCGCGTGCGACTGGCCTCGTCGAATTGGCGGATGATCGCCTCGGTCTTGTCCACATCCGTCTCCCACTTGGGCCCCTGCGAGCTGTGGTGTCATCATCGAGCAAGATTTAGTATGCAGTGTGCAACAGATAGTCAGCTGAACATAGTACCTAGCGGTGGTGCTGCTGTCGTTGGCGTTGACGGCGTTGAGCTCGAGGTCTGGCTGGTGGATGATCATGGTCGGGTGCTTGGAGATGCGCAGGCCGTTCCAGAGCCACTTGGGCACGTCGGACGGCACGACAATCTCCTCGGAGAACGCCGACAGGTACTCGGACTCGTCCTTCTCTATGCCGTGGTCGCGCGTGAATCGGCAGAACTCGGACACCGTGGCCATCTTGGTCCAGTTCTGCAGCTTGCGCAACACCATGATGATGATGCCCGTGACGTTGGCGCCGTCCAGGCAGTGGATATACAGCGGCAGATTCTCCTGCTTGATCAGCAGCTGCAGGATCTGCGCGACCGTGGCCGGCGACACCGTCACGTTGTCCGACGTGAACTTCTCGGCGTAGAAATGGTGGTTTGTGATCTTTTCCGTGGTGCAGAACTCGACGAGATCCGACGTCGGCGGCTCCGGGATCACCGACACGATGGTCTTGAGCTGCAGGCGCCGCAGGAAGCGGAAGTTCTTGAGCGTTGGGTACGATCCGCGGTACAGCTCATGCTGCACAGTGCTGAAGCGGAACGGCGGGATGAGCGCCGGCACATTGGCCATCGTCATCCTGCTGGACCAAGTTTGAGCGCATCCGCTCGTCC